>QKWP01001765.1:85006-102954 GCA_003550325.1 Gigaspora rosea | reverse complement strand
AAAAAAAAAAAAAAAAGAACTCGCAAGACAATTTCGGAAAAACGTGTAGACCACCTACCGGAGAATCATACAGGGCCACCCAACAAAAAACGTACAAGTTCAACTAACAAAGAAGTATACGAGCCCACCAAACGGAGAAACATACAACCCACCGGAGAAATGTACAAGAATGCCGTCCACAATGTAGAAGAAACGTATAACGACCATTCCTCAAGAGGCACGCAAGACCACTCGCCAAAGAAACCTAGAAGAAAATTCAACGGCAACACCAACGACGACACTAGTGACGACACTTGAGATGACACTTGTAAAGACACCAACGACAATGCAAACGACAGTAGCTACCGGTAAAACGAAAAAAAAAATTAGTAAACAAAATCAAAAAAAATCAAAACAAAAAAAAAAACCAATTATCTTGATGATCTTGATCTTATTTATATTCATGCATATAGGGTGCATGACCATGCAGGTGCGTGGAAAACATATTCTCATAAAAAAATATAAAAAAAAATAATAATAAAAAAATCAAAAATCTGAAAATAAAAAATAAAAATAAATAAAAAATAATATATATCGAAAATAAATTAAAAACAAAAAAAAGTTAAAAAAACCGTTTAAAAAAAAATAAAAAAAGGTAAAAAAGTAAAAAAACTGTTTAAAAAAAAATAAAAAAACGGTTAAAAAAAGTAAAAAAAAATGGTTTAAAAAATGTTAAAAAAAAAAACGGATAAAAAAGTTAAAAAAAAATTAAAAAAGTTAAAAAAAAAAGTTAAAAAAAATAGTTAAAAAAAATAAAAAAAACGATTTAAAAAAAATTAAAAAACGAAATATAATAAATAAAAAAAAATAAAATAAAATAAAAAATTAAAAAACGAAATAAAATAAAATAAAAAATAAAAAAATAAATTAAATTAAAATAAAAAAAACTATAAATGATAATAATAAGTGTACATACCTGCATATTGATATTTTAAGAAAATAAATCGGGTTTATAAACCCAACCCAATAAAAAACAATAACGATAAAGTTAATTTACAATAATTTAAAAAAACACGATGTAAAAAAAATAAATGGAAAAAATATATAAATTTATAATTTTGGTTTTATAACCCGAAAATAAGCTACTTTTCTATTAAGCACAAATTTCTTAAAAAGTTATAATCCCCGAAAATAAGCTACTCTAGTTTTTTTTACTCAAAATCGCCCAAAAAAAGGTAGCTTATTTTCAGGAATATATGGTAGGTAGTTAGTAAAAAATAAAATAAATGAACCAATACAATAAAAAAAAAAGATAACGCCTATAAACAATATCAGCTCAACCATATAACAACTCTACTAATAAAACTATTAGTGAAACAACAACCAACAGACAGTGCAAAACTAAGATACTACTATGTACAACTAGTGAAACTACAATAATAAAGGTTGAAGGCACTAAAGCACCAATATGTGATGATTCTAGATGACTTTAAAATAGTACTAGTGAAAACAAAATACTCAAGATAAAGAAAAAACAATGCGAAACAAAAAAGGATATAGTACATTTATATGTAGTAAAATAATAAATAATTTAAAATAAATAAATAACGAAAAAAAGATTTAACAAAGATCTAATCTTGAAATACACAGTAAATTTTGCAGATTGTACAATAAAATATGAGTTATTACAGTTTAATCAAATTAAATATTTCAAATTGCATTATGTATATCTAATATAATTGTCTGAACTGTTTGATGAATATGAATAGCTCTGTTCGAGTCTAGTTCAAGTCAGTCTGGTCTGGTTTAAGTCAGGATTCAGTCCAGATAACAACACTGCTATATACTAATTTTTTTTAACCCTTTGTCATAGTTGGTGTCATAGTTGGTATCGTAGTTGGTATTATAGTTGGTGTTGTAGTTGGTATTATTGTTAGTATTTCATTACTAGTATTATTATTAGATTTCTTTTAGATTTGATATTCTGACATTTTTGTAAATAGTCTTGGCATTTTTGTAAGTTAAAGACCCTGAAATATACATAGATAGATCAAGTCAGAGAATGCATTATCATTATAGACAAATTAAATAAAGTAGGATTTAAATTTGCATATTCTTTTAAAAAATTATTAAAAAGGTTAGATTTTTAATTCATGTATTTGTATATCAAAATTTTATATATAAAAGTTTAATTTGTATATTTTTAGTATAAATTTGGTCAAATATAAGCTGCCCCTTTTGTTTTGAAATTAAGACACGCATGGATAGTATTTTGATTTTCCAAAAAACAAAAATAATTAAATAAAGTAAAAAAAGTATGTTTTTTATTCTACTTTTTATTTTTTTTAAATTTTTTTTATTTTATTTGTAATATTTTATTTAGCATAATACTTATTTTTTTACATTTTGTTTATTTTTATTTTTTTAATTTATTACGTATTTTTTTTATTTTTATTTTTTTTTGTTTTTTATTTATTTTTATTTTTTTTTGTTTTTTATTTATTTTTATTTTTTTTTGTTTTTTATTTATTTTTATTTTTTTTTATTTAAAAAATTTTTTTTACATTTATTGTTTTTTTGAATTTTTTTTTTACATATTTTTATTTTTTTATTTTATTTTTTTTAATTTATATTATGTATTTTTTATTTTTATTTTTTATATTTATTACATATTGTTTTTATTTTTATTTTTTTTTGTTTTTTTTTATTTATTTTTATTTTTTTTTAAAAAAATTATTTATGGCGACCCTATATGATTAGCTAATCATTTTAGCAATTGGCAATTATATTTTTTTTTATTTATTTTTATTTTTTTTTAAAAAAATTATTTATGGCGACCCTATATGATTAGCTAATCATTTTAGCAATTGGCAATTATATATATACAATAATTAATTAATTATTTATTTATTTAATTAATTATTTTTTTTTTGTTTATTTGTTAGTTTGTTTTTTTTTTATTTAACTTTTTTTTTTTTCTTTTAGATATAGTTTTGTCTTGGAGCTATTATTTTGGAGCCTTGAAACCATTGCTAGAGTCATTATTGGATCTTTAAAGTCATCAATATAGCCATATTAGAGTCTTGGAACCATTCTTAGAGTTGCCGTTGATGCCTTGGAATCATCATTAGAGCTGTTAAACTGCTATGTTTGAGTTGTAGATAGTGATTTGAACTGGTTGGGCTATAATCAGATAACTGATCTGAACTAAATAAATTTCAAGTAACCAGTTGAGTAAATGCTTAATCAGTTGATCCATACTGTTATAGAATAGGTTTTAATTTTGGTAGAAATTAGTTAAGGAATTAGAACTAAATAAGGAAATTTTGTAATAACTGTATTTAGTAATAGTGATATGCGAAATTGATGTGCAATGACACTCAATGACGCTTAGCGACGCTTAACAACGCTTAGCGACGCTTAACGACGCTTAGCGACGCTTAACGACGCTTAGCGACGCTTAACGATGCTTAGCGACGCTTAATGACGCTTAGCGACACTTAGCTCAATAGATATATAAACCCATCTTATTTTCCTTAGTTTTAGACAGATCCAGATATTGTATTTTATCTTACCTTTATATTTCTTATCCTCCTCTCTTATTATTAATAAACTCTTGGGATTTCTAAAGAATAGATATCTTGGAATAGCCCTCTTGTTAAATTAATAAACTGTCTATTATCTCTTGTTGTTTTATACCGAACTGCCATAGAGAAGTGTGTAGTTTCTTACAGACATAAAAGAAACTATACTTCCCTCTTGCACACTGCTTCATGCCCAAAGTAAGGGATCTCAGAAGCCGTGTGATTGTTACTTTATCGGAATTAAAGAAGGCTTCCGGTACTGTAACAATACAACTGGTTAAGAATTGGTTAACAAAATATAAATGATATCATAAAAGAGCAAAGGTTCCAAAAAGTTCTAAAAAAAATGAATAAACATAGTATATGAGCCAAAAATTTGAGTAAAGGTTTGAGAATTCCCAAAAATAAACGTGAAGTAATCTTATTTGGTTGAATCAGTTGATACCAAATATTTCGGTTCGGTTAACCGATTACAGAAAATTTTTTGGTTCAAATCACTAGTTGTAGATTCCTCATTACTGTATAGGTCTTTTTTTTTTAGTTTTTTCCTTTTTGGTAAGTTCTTCCAGTATATTTAATAAGTTTTTTTTTTGGTTTTTGGTTGGATTTTTTCAGCAAGATTTTTGTCATCGACATTTTTTTCAGTAAGTGCTTTTAGTTAGTTCATAGTAAGTCAATGAGTTTAGTAAGTTCTCATTGCTATTGTTGGATTTTCTAGTAAGTTTTTGGTTGGTTCTTTTGGCAAGCTTTTTAGTCTTCAAATTATTTAGATTTTTTGTATTGCTCATTGTTTTTGTTTGTTAAAAAATAGGTTAATAAACTTGTCAGTTTTTTGGTTCTAATAAAAAAATAATAAGTTAATAAATAAACTCGTCAGTTTCTTGGTTCTAATAAAAAAAAAGTTAATAAACTCACCATTTTTGTTCTGGTTTCTTTGTTTGTTCTGTAATTGTGTTCTATAAAGCTGTAGTACTGCAATTCTATAATGCCATAAATCCATATTTTTTCATGCAATTATCTCTTTCAGATATTTATTTAAGGTCACAAAATTTAAAATTTTAGAGTTAGGGCATTAGGGTTAGGGTAGGACCCCAGATAATTCTAAAATAGGTGGTATGCTTAAACTGGACATTTTTTTGGGCCGAAATCGTCTAAATTCTGGTCAAAATTAAAATTAAATTTTAATTTTGAACAGAATTTAGACGAGTTCGGCCCAAAAAAATGGCCAGTTTAAGCATACCACCTATATTAGAATTATCTGGGTCCTGTTAGGGTGTTAGGAGTGTGTTAAAGTTAGGGCATTAAGGTTTGGGCGTTAGGATTAGGGCATTAGGGTTATGGGCTATAGAAATAAATATTTAGTTTCTATATATAAAATTACATTTCCTCATTTTCAATTAGTGTTTCAAAACAGATTTAAACACTCATTCTTTTGTATTTTCTTTTTTTTCTGTATTTTTCTTCGCTTTGTTTTACATGTCAGGCTGATTCAGTATCATCTCATTTTGTGAGCTTTATCACATGATTGCATAATTGAATTTGATTAGTTGATCATGGGTCACTATAGTGATGGGTCATTATGAACTAATGCTCTTTTTTTTTAATTAAAAATTTTTTTTTACTTTTATTGTTTTTTTATTTTTTTTACATTTTTTTTATTTAATTTTTTTTATTTATCTTAATTTTTTTAATTTATATTACAAATTTTTTTCATTTTTTTTATTTATTTTTTATTTTATTTTATTTTTTTATTATTATTATTATTATTTTCATTATTTATTTATTTATTTATATTTTTTTTATTTATTTAAATTTTTTTAAAAATAACAAAAAAGAAAGTTACTAGTTATACAAGTTAATATCTAGATATATAAATAAGTATTTTTTTATTTCTGTATTTTATTTTTTTTAATACTAATTAGTTTTTTTTATAGTAATGCTTCTTCTTTCTGTTAGTGTTTCTTTTTATAATTGGTATTATTGTTTGTTAGTACAGTCAACTCTTTCTAATCCAAACTACCGGGACTGCTTTTTTTTACTATGTAAAAATTTGAAAAAGTTCAATTTTCAAAAAGTTATATATAGCTTATCCGAACTTTATAATAAAATTTACAAATGTTCTAGGAGATTTTGTTCAGTTTAGAGAGAGTTTAATAGTGTTCAGTTTAGAGAGGTTTAGATTAGAGAGAGACGACTGTACTTTTTTTTGTATTGGTGTTGTTGCTTGTTAGTGTTTCTTTTTATCACTATCACTGATGTAGTATGATATTGCATTTTATTGGTGTTGTCATTTGGTTTGTAGCATTTCACTAGTGCCATGTTGTACTGCATTTTTTATGTACTGTATATTGTGCAATGTACTAGTACTATAAAATGTTATTTTGTATTTCTTTTGTATTATATAGTATGCATTTCACTAGTACTGTGATATGCAACATTTCATTAATATTAGTACTATCATTTTTCGGTATTGAATTGCTGTTTGTTAAGAGCTTCAGATTTTGTATCATTATTATTTGGTACATTCATTTCATTTGGTAGCTTTTATTAACAAGCAGATTGGATTTAGGGTTAGGATAAGATTAGTGGTTGGGTTAGTTAAGAATAGTAATTGATTATGATTAGAACTAGAAATAGCATTGAGTTAGGGTTAGAAAATTACATTCAAAGTTAGTTACATATGTTATGTGGCAAGCATATATATTGACTTTGGTAAAAAAAAAATAAAAAAAATAAATAAGTATTAAAATGGTCTTATCCAGTTTTACTATTTTATTAAATTAATTTTTTTCTCTAGTTAAAATTAGAAAATATTTTTTATTTTTTATTTTTTTTATAAACTTTTCTTATTATTATTTATTTTTTTTTTGTTTTGTTTATTTTTTTACAAATTTTTTTTTTATTTTTTTATTATTTTTTTGTTTTTTTTAGAATATTTCTAATTTACACTATAGGTGATTATTATTTGTAGTCAATTTGCTGATTAAAATTCAGGATCAGGTGTAACATGTAAATCAATTTTTGTGTAACAAAAACAAAAAAAATTTAAAAAATTGCTAAAATTGCTTTTAACCAAAAAAACTTGCCTATAAAACTACTTTTTTTTATGCAAAAAAAAATTTTTTTGTTAAATTTTACTTTTATTCTAATCTTTAGCCTTTACTCTTACCCTAATATTAAAAAAATTTAACTTTTATTTAATAAAAATTGTTTATTTTTATTTATTTATTTAAATTACAGGTGATAATCACCTGTAGTGGACATTAGTTATTTTCTTTTTTTTAATCTTTTTTTTTTAAAAATTTTAAATTATTTTTTTTAAGAAAATAACTAATAATCACTATAGGTGATTATTATCTGTGATTTACAATGTATAAAAAAATAAACAAAACAAACAACTTTTATTAAATAAAAATTAATATTAGGGTAAGAGTAAAGGTTAGGGATTAGAGTAGGGCTTTATATATAGTAAAAATTTAGCGAGTAATTTTTTTTTGTATAAAAAAAAGTAGTTCCATAGACAAAATTTTAGATTAGAAGCAATTTTAGCAATTTTTTAAAAATTTTTTGTTTTGTTACACAAAAATTGATCTATATGTTACACCTGATACTGAATTTTAATTGGTAAATTGATTACAGGTGATAATCACCTGTAGTGTAAATTAGTAATTTCCTTTTTTTAAATAATTTTTTTTGATTTTTTAAATTTTTTTCTTTGTAATTTATATTTTTAATTTTTTTCGATTTTTTAAATTTTTTTTCTTTAAACAATCTTTTTTAATTTACTTAATTATTTATTTTAAATTTTTTTTGAATTATTTTTTTAAATTATTTTTATTTAAATAGTATGTTTTACATATTTGTTTTTTTTATTTATTTAATTTAAATAGGTTCTTTTTTTTTAATAATTTATTTATTTATTTTATTTTAAATTATTTTTAAAGGGATTATATATATACCCAAAGGTATATATATCCGCATCATGTGACCTACAGATCACCACCAAAATTCAGGATCAGGTGTAATATTACACGATCAGAAAAATTCAAAACAATCATTCATTTTGACAAAAATCGCTTATTTCGCAAGAAACTGTATACTAAACCACCTTTTGTACATTAATTAAAAGTTTTTCTTGAATGCTTTTACTATATAATAGCCTAAACCCTAACCCTAATATAGTTTTCACCAAACCCTAACCTAATATAAACAATGTTGATTTTGTATGTAATATCATATGATCAAAATAATGGGTACAAAAAAATTTAATGTACCCTATGGGGTATAACTAAATTAATTCATTTTTAAATTATTTTTTTATTTAAATATATACGACATTTTATTTTACTTTTATTTTTTAGTTAATTAATTTATATACAATAGTAGAAATAATTCTAATGTCTTGCATGAGCTTTATTAAATATAGAGTCTTAATATGTACATAGTACATATATATATGTACAAATCTCAATGCACAAGTTTATATATATGTGAATATTTTTTAAAAAAATAACATGCTCTGCTACTATAAATTGTTATTTTATATATTGCTATAAAATTTTATACTATAATCGAGATTAGAATTTTATTTTGCATATTGTTTTAATTTTTTATTGTAAGGTATAAATTTTGCATACTGATCTTATAAAAAAGTTTTGTGTATAGCAATTAATAAAAAATTTAAAAGTCATCTTATCTATTCATGTATATTTCGAGTTCTGTAAAGTGGTCTTGTGTATTTTTTATGTGCATTCTTGTTGGGTAGTAATGTGCATTTTCGGGTGTTCTTATAGTATAATCTATATATTTCTTAAAATAGCTTGTTTGGTTAGTAAGTAATTTACTTTGTTTTTTTTTTTATTTTCTTTGTCTTAATTTAACTAAAGTTCTTTTTTTCTAACTTTGTGAAGTGGTCTCAGCATTCTTGTAGAATAGTCTTGTGTATTTTTTATGTGCATTCTTATTTGGAGGTATAGTGTGTTTTCTAAACATTCTTATAGTGTAGACTATTTGGAAATCGCTCTTGGTAAGTAGTTTACTTTGTTTTTTTCTTTTATTTTCTTTTGTCTTGGATTTAACTAATATTTTTTTGTTTTTTTTCTAATTTTGTAAACATTTTTGCGAGTAGTATTGTATATTTCTTGTGTGCATTCTCATGAGTAGTATCACACTTTTTTTTGGCAATCTTATAGTATGAACTAAGTATTTCTTAGAGTAGCTTGTTTGGGAATCACTTTTGGTAAGTAATATACTTTGTTTTTTTTCTTTTGTCTTAATGTTTTCTTTTTTTTGTAATTACTACTATTTCTCTTTTTCGAGCATGATTTTGTTATTAGAGTTGTTGTTTTTGGAGTTATTATATTCATTTAAAGTAGAATAAAAGTACTGCTAGAAATCAGCTGATTCGATTTTGGCTAAAATACTATCAAAATTTTGATATTTCTATTTTAGTCAGGTCTTCATATTAAATTTTTACTTTTTCAGACCCCTCTTTAGAAAGTCAGCTGATTTCTGGCTCTTCTCTAAGTTTATTGTTTGAGTTGCTTTTTTTTTTTTATAATTACTAATATTTTTCTTCCAGATATGATTTTGTCATTAGAGTTGTTGTTCTTAGAGTTCTTTTAAATATGATTTTATCATTAGTCATAGCTTTTGAAGTTAGATTCATTATTGAATCATTTGGGTTTTTCCTTTGTTTTAGATTGTTGGTGCTTGTAGCTTTACTATAGTTTTTGGTATTGTTAATATTTCGCCTATAATTTCATTATAATTTCATTAATATAGATTAAAGTAGAGTTAGGGTTTATGTTATAATTTTGTTTTGTTAATTTCATTAGTATAGATTAGAGTAGGGTTCAGGTTTGAGTTTTAGGTTCAGGTTCAGGTATTCATACTTTGTATTTTTTTTTTAGTAGTGCAATTTATTATTTGTTGTATTCTTGATTTTTTTTTTTTTTTTTTTAATAAAATTTGCAATTGATGTTAATTGGCTGGTTACAAGTAGTGTTGTACATTTTTGCTATCCCAGCCTTTTTTTGTCATGTTCCAATGTTCCAATATTCCAGTGTCCCAAGTATTCCAACTATGTCCAAGCTTTAATAATTAATAAATTAATTTAAAAAATATATAATTATATATTTTTTTAGGTGCTGAACACATTTTTAAAAAAATTTAATTAGATTATCTTAATAAAAATTTTAAGAAATTTCAATTTATAAAATTGTTCTAAAATGTTCTAAAATGTCCCAATTTATGTCTCTACTGTCCCATATATAATACTGGTTACAAGTAATTGATTACATATTCACATGATCAGTTTTGATTGGTCAATTACAGGGATGCATGATCACGCAGGTGCATAAAATTTTTAAACTTTTATTATATTTTATAAATATTTAATAATATATACCTTTTGATTTACTGGTTCAATTTAGATAATTTAACTACCAAAATGATCATCTTATAGAGAGAATTTTAACAAGCCCAAAATCATAAAAATCTAATTATAGAATTATAAGTTCAATATAGATTTGTGTATTATAACTAGTGTTCTGACCCGGGTAAGTATCACCCAGATCATCTGTAAGTAGGCGGGTGATCCAGGTTGAATTATTGCCCACCTGAGTGGTCAACCCGCAGGTCACTTGTGGTTCAATCTGTGGATCACCTATATGAGTAATCTGTTATAATATACAGCAAACTTCAATATGAAGTTAATCTGCAATAAATAGATAATCTTTGATTTTTTTTTTATAACGTATTTTTTTTTATTTAAATTTTTTATTTTTTTTTATTTTATTTAAATTTTTTTATTTTATTTATTTACAATATTACATTTTTTTATATTTTTTTAAGATTTTTTCAATTTTTTATTTAATTTTATTATAATTTTATTTATATTTACACTTTTGCTAATACTTTGTAAATAAAATGGAATCTGGAAATTTTTAAATCAAAAATGTCGAATACAAGTAACATATATTAACCAATTCACATACAATACAATATGTATATTACACTACAACAGTTGGAAATATTACAGAATCAGAAAATTTTTAAATCAGAAATATTAAATACAAGTAACATATATACTAAGATTAGTATTATTTTTTTATATTTTTCTTTTTTGTTTTTTTAGGGGCATGCTATTTATTATATAATTTTTACCATGGATACATGGCCAGAAGTAATAATTACATCTATATACTAGGCTAATGCGTAGCATTGTATGGCTGAAGCCAAAATATTAAAATTTAAATACTATATTGTACTGTATATAGTATCTATATAATTTTATTTAAAAACCTTATTTGTAAAATTAAATAGTATTAAATACTATTTATGAATTTAATAATTTATTAGTAAAAAAAAAGTACTGTAAAAGATATTGTATTACATGTTAGAAAATTTATTTTTTTTAACAATATATAATTTTTATATTAATAATTATCTTTAATATATTTAACATATAAATAAAAATTAGATAGCAATGAAAATAAAAATGATATATAAGACAAGGCAGATAAATGGCTAAGAATTTTTTATTAATAATTAAAATTGCATTATTATATAATTTATGATTAATATTTTTAAGTTTAGATATTAAAGAAATTAGCCGCATTTCTTCAGTTTTTCTTTCTTGTATTCTTTTACATTTTAAAATCCGTTGAAGTCTTTCAAAATTAAATGGTGTAAAAATAATATTATTAAGTGAACGAACTCGAGATATTGCTACAAAAGAAAGTCCAGCAGCAAATTCTTTGCTGCCAATATCTATTTTAGCTTTTGGTAGTGTTAGCCCTTGGCTTTTGTGTACTGTAATAGCCCATGCAAGACGGATAGGAATCTGCAAACGTGAACAAGTTGCCCCTGATTTGCTTTCCCATTTGTGTTGGATTGGTACAATTGGAACAACTTTTATGCCATTTACTGTACTTATAGTAGGTCCTATATAATTATCAAATTTGATAAAAACTGCTATTGGAAGTGAAGGTGGACTTTGCTCTTCTTCAAACAAAATATCTTGAATAATTCCTATTGAACCATTAACTAATCCAGCTTCTGTCCACAGGTTTGCTATTAGCATAATACGTGCACCTTTGCTTAATAATAATTCTGCCTCAAGACCACCTGCTATATCAGAATTTGCATTTTTAGCTTTTTTACTTCCTCTATTATGTATTGCAAGGATTTTTGCAACAGGAACATTTAATGATCTTAATTTATTAATATTTATTCTATTAACATCAGTCCACTTTGTCATAACATATGTAGTATCTGAAAATCTATTATATTCTGTTTTATTTATTTTATTATCAAAACGTGTGCTAAGTGTTCTCCAGTCTGTAAGAGTAGATTCACCATTACGCAATCGCAAGAGAATATTTCAAAACTCTTTTTGTTCATCAGAATTTCCAGATTGACGTTCAACTAGAAATTGATTGTATGCTACAATACTATCATTGGATAGTGAATCTTTTAAAACATTTGTAGTATATATAGGATGATCAAGCACAGGAGGAAGCTGCCCAAAATCACCAAACAAGATAATTGATTTTCTACCAAAAGGTTGGTTCTTTTGTTCAGGAAAAGCTTGACGTAATCGTAAATCAACCAAAGCAAGCATTCGACGTCCGATCATACTTTTCTCATCAATTATAAAATATTGTATATTTTGTAATTTATTTTGTAAATGGTTTAATTGCTCATCAGTTATGTCAAGATTATTACCAATAGGTATTGGAATAGAAAAAGCGGAATGAATTGTTTCTCCATTAATATTAAAGGCTGCAACTCCTGTTGGAGCAAGTAATAATACAGGTGAATTGGATCTAGTTTCTGTTAATTCAAGAAGTCGACACTTGATTGCTTTAATTAGCAATGATTTTTCTGTACTAGCAGTTCCCATAATAATAATGTTTAGTGGTTTAATTTGACAATCTGTAAGAATGCTCTGGTAATGTGATTCTATTCGTTTAAAAATTGCTTTTTGTTTATCATTTAGAATATGATAATTTATAATATCAGTATTAGATATTTCATTTCTCTCTATTTCATTATTTGATTCATTACGATTAGATACTCTTTGCAAAAAAGAGTCTACTTTTCTGAGGTCAGTATTAGAATAATTTTGTCTAACGTCACTAATCCAATCATATGTTCGATCAATATCACGAGATCCAAGATCAAAAGAACAATCAATTACTGAGTTAGGGCCCATTTCTGCCAAAAGCATCCAGTCAAATCGGCATTCTTCTCCTTCATCATTTTCAAATTCTTCCTCATAACTTTCATCATCTGTTATTTTTCTTGTTTCATTATTATCTATAGGGGGCCCAAGTAAGTCCATTGGATCAGAATTAATTTCTTCAGAATAATGATTATATAAAACTGACCATGAAATTGTATTATCTTGGGTTAAAAGCTTACTATCTCGATGAGCAACATAAAGAAGAACTTTTACACGACAGAACTCTTCCCATTCTGGACTATTTCGCAATGGTGATGGTTGTGGCCAAACTCGTATAATGTTTTCTGTTTTACATATTTTCCATTTGTTATTGGTAAACTTATATGTGAAATATAATTTATATAATGAGAAATTTTCAAACTCAGAAGGTCTTTCCCAGTATATTTTTAAAGTAAAACAAGTTGTTAATCCAATATTTTCAATTTGTCTAGAGGTTCCATCTTTATTAACACCTGTACCACGAAGCCAACGAGGTGTTTCATTATTGAGATTTAATAAGAAAAAAGACTGGCTTGAATGATAAAGAGGAATTCCAAGAAGTAGATGACAAGTTTCTTGAGCAGATATATCACGTTCAGCAACACTATGAAGCAATAATTTCTGAACTGGAGCAAGTAATTTATCAGTAGGGTTGCTATTATTAAGTATTTGATTTAATATTTGTGAAAAGCCCTCTAATCGTGGTTCTGATTTACTTGCATATTTGGAAATATATTGTAGAGCTGCATGAATAATAAGAATAGGTTTAAGATCAACATTTGCTCTCCATCCTTGTAGTTGGATTCTACTATAAGGATTAATATATGGGTCGTTTCTTGCTGTTACAAGCTCTGGATGACCGTGACTATCATAACGCAAAAAAGTATGATTACTTTCTTCTTTAGGAAATCCAAATCTGCAGGATTGTTTTCCATGTTTGGTACGAAGACAATATAAGGAACTGCATCGTGTATGTCGCTGCAACTTGTTAACTAATTCGATATAATCTTGTATATCATCATGTAGTTCTTTATAACATTTTTGGCATGGATGATAGTTAGGAACAGGGGCATCAGGTCCTGGGTTAATAGTAGTAACCAGAGAGTCAATATATTTTGTTATCTCTCTTAATGAATTTTCATCATCTTTTAGTTGTTCTTATTCAATTTTAGGAGCATTTTTTATTTTTCCAATTCCATATACATGAACACTACTACGATGTTGCCATTTGAATCTATACCACAATCTTCTAAATTCTATTTTTTTATTAGCACAGTATTAAAAAAAATCTCAACCCGTTTATTAAAGAACCAAGTAGCAAGATGGGGATTGTTAATGATATTTTGATGCCAATTTTCATTAGATAGCATAAGTGCATGAAGTTCTGGCCAGTGTAAATCAGCAGCACTAAATGTAAAAAATATTAAACCTTGTGAACCTAACTGTTTAATCATGTCCGATAACTCACAACGTCTTGCATTCCAAAACTGCTTTGATCCACGTATTCCTAAACCAAATCTCATAATTCGATCAGCCATATTTGTATTACCATCTGCAATAATTTCCTGTATATCTGCAACTGTAAGCTGATTATCATTAAAATTTTGCTTAACATATACTCTTCCTTCCTGTAATGCTCGCCATCTCATCTGTGAATTAAGTGCAAAATACCGCCAACGAGTATGCTGAGCAAATCTTCCATCTTTATATTGCAATAAATGCCTAAAGTATTCAGCTGGTTTGACATCTTTGATACGTTCTGAACGAAGATCAGCACTTCCTGTTGGATAAAGAGTTGGAAATGCACATGCAATATATCCTGAAGTTTGAAATTCATTAATAGGATTATTATTAATTTTTGGCCATTCAATAGTATTATTAGCTAATAATCTATTAATTGTATTATTTATAGCAATTTCTTCTCGATTATCTGAGGGTAGATAAGGTACAAAGGTGTGTGTAATTCCATTTTCTTCATTGTCTTCATTAAATTCATCATCTATTAATTGATTAACTTGAAGTTGATCATCAATAAATCCGTCTTCTGGTAGTGATTGAAGGTTTTCATTATCTATCGTAATTTCTGAATAATAGTTGTTGTTTGCTTTTAGCCAACGCAATGCACAAGCAACTTTATTACGACGAATTTTAAAGTCTCTAAATGCTGTTGGGTCTTTATCAGATTGCCGACGTATAATAAGCACATTTAATGAAGATGGATGCCAAGGAAGACGAGTTGTAAATTCTTCTACATCTTGAGGAAAATTGATAATATTTCCTCTATATCCATGCTGTCCTCCACGAAGTCTATAAACTACCATTACAGGAAAAACTTGTGCAATAAGCATTTCTTCAATTTCTGTTAGTTCTTGGAGCTCTTCAGGTACTTCTCCTGGATCCATATTATTATCAAATGAGAATTTTTTTGGTAAAGTTTTCTCAGTATAACAACGACGACATTCTCCTACAACAAGGGTTATTGATGGAAAACATTCTTTGCATGTAGGACACTCTGAGTGTTTTAGCTTATCCATTTTATTACGAAATTGGTGTAAAAGAACTTTATCATATTCATCAAGAATTGTAGAAGGCAAGGGCAGGGGTATATCTGGTTCATTCATATCTATATCAATTTCTGACTGAAAATCTCTGTTGCTATCATCTGTAAGATTTGCATCAAATTCTTCAAGACCTTTTTCGATTCTATTTAATTTATTTTTTGCTCTTTTTTGCCATTTTCTTTCTCGATCACGTTCAAGACGAGCTTCACGTTGCTCATGTGATTCTTTTTTTCAGTTTTTACGTTTATTTAGAGTATTTCGTAAAACTGAATTTTCTCCTGTTTGGTTTTCCTCTTCCATTGAGCTTTCTACCATTGGACTCTCTACTATTGTTGGGCTTTCTACCATTAATGGGCTTTCTACTATTACTGGGCTTTCTACCATTATTGGGCTTTCTACCATTATTGGGCTTTCTACCATTGTTGGGCTTTCTACTATTGTTGGGCTTTCTACTATTGTTAAGCTTTCTACTATTGGACTTTCTGCCATAGAAATTTCTTCCATTCTGATTTTAATTTATAAGAATTATTATGAAAAGTTATAAAGCTATGAAGTAATAATCAATAATATAATTATGAAATAATATAATAAATTTTTGTTACTGAATAGTGTGCTTTTAATTAATACTTATTTTTTATATTTATTTAGTTATCAAAAATTTGTATAATAAAATAAACTACAAACTTTATTAAAAGAATTTTTTTTTTTATCACATAAAAATCTTATTATTTTGTTTTATATTTATTCTTGAAATGCATTACTTAAATTTACTTTCAATTTTTTAGATGTTTTTAATCTATCATATTTATTCTCAACTTTTTTAATTTCTTATATTCAATATGTCATATCTACTACACATGCTTTTCAACATCATAATTATCTTGCGTTACTAACAATATTACTACAAGTAAAGGCAAAAGAACTAAATAGGCACAAAACGGGAAATTAATATTTAGAAATCATGTGAAATTAATTTTTTGTATTATTTTTTTAAATAGTTATCTGATATTATACGATGATTTGGGTCAAATCGGGGCTTAGGACTATGATTAAATTTTGTATTACCAACTAATCTGTGATTTTTTGTGAATATCATGAATACTTGAATACCCAATTACATTTGCACAATTGCTGTACATAATTACATTTGCACAATAATAACAATTGCTGTACATAATTTGAAATCGAATATTGATAAATGTAATTATTGTGCTAAGTAATTGAGTATTCAAGTATTGAAGTATTCACGGTCTTCACAGTATTCACAAATATATATAGATATATATATTTATTCCATTGTTGGATCTCGATTTGAAAAGATTTTAATGCCTATATATTTTTTTAATTAGCCGGGTTATTATGGTTCTAAAGGATCATCTGTTATCTTTTTCACGTTTGTTTCTCTTTTTATTGAATCAAAACGATTAATGTTGGATATGACTAAACCTCAAGAGCCTTTGGAATATCTTAATCAAGTACTTGTTCCTGAAACTGCAATAAGACTAATTGCTCAGGATCGGGGAGGTATTACATTAAGGGAAGCAAGGAAAATAATGGAAGATAGTAGAGAATTTGGCATGTATGTTCACGATGTGGAAGAGGAGAATATATGAAAGGACATAATATAAATGAGAAAGTGTAATGTAGAACATCGATGATTTTACAAGTTATTCATTGAACCCATCACTAAAAGTTATTGTATTAATTTCTTAAAATACTGAAATTATGGAAATGCTAGATTTATAGTGTCATTCATTGTCTATGATAATATTCATTTGCCTCAATTTAAAATACGTAAATAATTAGATTCTATGCAATTTACATGTTTAAACAGACTTTTTCTATTATTCAACATTCTATTGTATAATAAATATTATACATTTTTATTTAAAAAAAGTCCCGTTGATATTTTAACAAATTTGGTGATATTTATACAAACTTTTTAATATTTCCAAGAAAAAAAAGAATCCACAAGCACTATTTAATTGAAGTTTTGACCAAACAATATTAATAAATTGAATAAAAATTCATAATCTAAAAAACACCACCTATAATGGTCAATCTTGAAACTCGTTCTTCGATTGAAGCAATATCCTCTTCAATTTTACTACCATTTTGTTCATTTCGCGGTAAATATCCATAGAACCACCGCTCTAATAATCTACGCACTTTTTCTTTTACAACATCATTTATTGCAGGATTATTCCAAGTCATAATTAATGCTTTTACTATTCCTGCCAATACTAATTTTTCAGCGTATTCATTAGCTAATATCTGTGATGAATTTGGACTTGACAAATCACCAACTAAAAGGATATTAACTAATGTATCGATAAGTTTGTTCAATATTTCATGTGGTGTTGCAGGATTACGTAAATGATGGAGAAAAGGTGATATAATATCGTGTTGAAGGATGATTCTAAAATTATATAAATATGTTAATTATTAATTATTATAATAATTATAATAATTATCAGTTATAGATAATTAAGATTATATAGAAGTATAAAAATCTTTTACGAACTGAATATGACCAGGGTTATGCAAACTAGTAGAATTGCTAAGAACCCAACATGCTTCTTTCACGACTTTCAT
>QKWP01001765.1:44014-80599 GCA_003550325.1 Gigaspora rosea | reverse complement strand
ATTTTTTTTTGTCATTTTTTTTTATTTTAGGAAGTAGCAAATATAAGCGAACATAAGCGAATATAAGCGAATATTATAGTCAAAACAAAGAAGAAAAGAAATAATAGCTAACTGCGGGGTGAAAAAATAAGTATATAGAGCTAGCATTATGCAACGAAGTGCAAAAAGGTTCAAAATATTACTATTTTTTTCGTTTTTGTTTTTTTTCATTATTTTTTTTTGTTTTTATGTTTTTTGTTATTTTTTTTATTTTTTCGTAAAAAATGTATAATAATATATAATAAAATATATAATATTGATTAAAATATAATGTATAATAATAATAAATAAAAATAAATAAAAAAATATAAAATTTTATATTAAATTGCGAAACCTTGTGAAAACATGCGAAAACATGCGAAAATCTATAAAATGTTTAAAAATAAGTATACAGTATAATAGTATTGTTATTCGTGATTTTTAATCTGATATCTATCAATTATTACTGATTATTATTGATTACTATCTTAATCGTTAGTCCTCGTTATGGGGGATTTAAATCGATTACTATCCAATAATGATAAAAATCGATAGTAATCCCTGTGCAAATTTTGGTAATGTAGGAGTCGCGTTTGGCGATCTTTATTTAAGGTCATTGGTCATGGAAACCCAATGGGCCCTCTATATTTTCATTACATATCCTATTTTCTATTTTTAATTTCGTCCTACAAAGTCTATCCTAACCTACTCCCCCTTCATCTGGTTTTCCTGACCGAGTCCAGCCAGACCGTCATTCGGTACACCCCACCTGAAGGCTTCATTTAGATCAACTTTAAGGAGTTAGTTTACTCCACTGATATGCTTAGTAGGTCCATTTTTCGTCTACCCCAGGTACTCTCTTCTGAGTTTGGATCAGGGCAGGTTTTTCTCGTGGGACTTTTCCTGGTTAGGTGTATAACACACTTGTTTGTCTTTTCCTTTTATAGTGGATGGTCCTTATATTTACAACGTTTCTTGTCAGATTTTTTCCTTTTCTGGATGCTGCATGACGTTGTGGTTATATCACGCAACTCATTGTCGCTGTAGTACAGTCTAACCCCGCAATAGTCACATCCGAAATAGTCACATTTTCTTGAAACTTATATACCAATCATTTGCAGTAATATAAAATTAACTCTCACTATAATTACATGATGTGACTATTATTATGTTTTTCTCGCTATAGTCATGTCAAGTTTCTGCCAGACAGTGTGACTATAGCGGGGTTAGACTGTACCATGTCCGGAAACGGGAGATAATCGACGCCTCATCATAGATCTTTTTAATATTCGTGGTTCTAATACGGTTATTGTCATCCACTAGACTCGAACTAGCGACCTTGCAAATACGACCCTAGAGCACTAACCACTGCGCTATCCGACCCAGGATCTATATAGTATTTATTTAATAAATACTATATAGTAATAATATACAAATCTATAGTGATTAGTCTGAGCTTCTATTCTTGCATGCAATTTATATGTATTTGTCCATGTACAATTTAAGTTTTTATACATTATATGTAATTACTTATATAAATTACCCAATAAAAATATAAGCAAGATCTCACCTTAAAAAAAAAAAAAAAACAAATCTATAGTGATCTTATAATTCTGTAAGGGTAGTAACAGATATTACGTAATATTTTAGGGAGGAGTGAGGTCTCTGATATCTTATGTTTATAGAAGTTCATAATAGCCAATCAAATTGCTCTTATATAGGGGGAGGGTAAGGGTATAGTAAATAATATTATATAATATATATCACCACCTTAATTGGATTTTTATAATTTTGGACTTTTTAGAATCCTCATATCTGCGCATTTGTAAAATTCATAAGTAGAGCTTATTTTTTGTAAAACTTTAAGGCTGAATAACGTTTGATCTACTTGTCCGTTTTGAACGATTTTACTACCAAAATGTTCGTCTCTTTGATACAATTCCAATGAGCCCAAAATCATTAAAATCGAATGACAGGATCATGAGATAATGCGCTGTCAAATAGTGCATTATCTTATGATCCTGTAATTCGATTTTAATGATTTTGGGCTCGTTGGAATCATATCAAAGAGATGAACATTTTGGTAGTAAAATCGTTCAAAACGGACAAGTAGATCAAACGTTATTCAGCCTTAAAGTTTTACAAAAAATAAGCCCTATTTATTAATTTTACAAATGCGCCCATATGTTTCTATTAAAAAATCAATTTGGCAATTAAATCATTCAAATTGGACTAGTAGATTAAAAGTTATTAACTATTAAAGTTATATATCTTTTTAATAATAATTTAATATATACAATATTTGATTGGCTGTCAAACTAGTCAGGTAGGTGAAGGAGTAGGCTATATAGTAAATAGAAATCAAGTGATTTCTGGCACCCCCTAGTTAGAGGTCTGACTCGATGAATAATATTCACTGAATATTCACTGAATATTCAATATTCGAATATATAATTTTTCACTGAATGAATATTCAAATATTTAAAATTTCACTGAATATATTCATTGAATATTCATTGAATATATATACATATATGTATATATATAATTTTGTAATTTTATTTTATTTTTTAATAATTTATTTGCAATTTTATTGGCTAATTTAAGTGAGATAGTTATATAATTTTTTAAAATTGAAATATATTTAATATTCAATAAATATTCAGTGAATATTCGAATATCGTTCAAAATTTTTGAACGAATATTCGAATAATAAAATATTGAATAAATGAATATTTGAATACTTATTTTTTGACCAAGTCAGACCTCTACCCTAGTAAATTTGCAAATTTTTAAATATAACCCTTTAATGTTCTTAGGATCCCATGATTGGATTTTAATGATTTTGTGCTTATTAGAATTATCTCACTAAGATGGTTATTTTGGTAGTAAAATTATTCAAAATGGACCAATAGATCAAAATTATTCACTATTAAAATAATTGGTTACAATTAGAGTTGTGCTCCAAAACCTCTTTTTTGTAGTATAACATTACTACATAGTTCAGATTTGGAATTCAGGATTTCTACTTAATTTGGATCATAACTAAAATCCAAATATATGTCCCATTTTATTTAATAGTGTCAAACTTAAAAACTAATCAAATTTGCCAATAACAAATAGCAATATATACTGTATATGCATATAACAATATTAAAATGGCAGATTCACAAATTAACAACTTTAGACCATAACAGCTATAATGTTCTATTTTAGATTATTAAAAATCTTAACGATCTATTTTAGATCATTAACTTAATAAACTAAAAATAGATTGTTAAGATTTTTAACGATCTAAAATAGATCATTAACTTAAAGATCTAAAAATAAATCGTTAAGAATCTTAACGATCTATTAATGATTTATTTTAAATCGTTAAGATTCTTAACAATCTAAAACAAATCATTATTGCTTGCAAAAATGTGTGACCTTTGCAGATCATGATTAGGGATACTGCAGATTTGTGATAGCATAACATGCACATAATTCAGATTTTATTGCAAAAGCATATACGATAGCTATTTTTGTATATTATGATGAATTTTGTATAATTAATAAAGCATAATTTGTGTATAAAATGACCAGAATTAAAAATCGAGTAATATCGGTTTATCAATTTTCTCAACAGTTCCTATTGAGCACAGCATTTGATTGTATAAAATATAAATTTCATAATTTGAAATTTCAAATAACAGTAAAGTAAAATATTAAGTAATAAAACATATCATTAAAGTAGTATAAAAATTTAATGACCTGTGGGTCAATACATAGTGGTTATACTCCCAGGTCTCCATTTAAAGGTTGCCAGTTCAATTTCACTTGGCGGTAATTTGAATTTGATAGTCAGAACCTGATTTGAAAATAACTGAAGTCACAAAACATAGTGAGAGGCCACAGATGCTTCATGACTTGTGGCGGCATCTTTGTATAACATTGCATACTCACAGGGCTTGAACTGAGGAAGATTGGCATCCCTGCAGAAAGTATAAATAATATGGTATGAACCCATATTTGGGTGGTGAAAGGCAAGCCAGATGAACCCTTCATTACAGTAACTTTCTAAACAACTGAAGCTCCATCGACGAGAACTAAAATACCATAAGAGAAGGGATCTGAGAGGTCATTTGAGCGGCAAAAGGCAAGCTAGATGGTTTATTTGAGATGGGTATAGTGAAGGTGGCTCACTACGGAGAGTTACAAAGAAGAGTACTGGGTTTTAAGATAAAAAAAATATATATATATATATAAATTTAATAAAAAATATATATTAAAATACAAAGTTAATTTTTCATTTTGTATAATATAATGTTCCAAAATTTTAGTTGTAAATTAATATGCTCATGTTTATATCCAGAAAATTTTAAATTTTTTTCTGGTTCTATTGAGTAATTCCAGAAAATTAAGGTCACCATTGAGTGATATAGTGGTGATACTAGAGAAAAAATTAAATAGCAAAAATAGAATAATTGGCATGATTAAAATTTATAAAAAAGGTTAGCGGGTTATGCAAAATGAAAAATTAACTTTGTGTGGCCTTATACTAAAATTTTGCAGGAAATTTTTTGTTTGAAGCAAAAAACAGTTTTGTAAATACAACTCTTTTCATAATTTTATATTACACAGATTTTGTAGTTTTATTGGTAAGTTATTGATAGGAGTTCAGCACTTACAATAACAATAATGATAAAAATTTATAATAATAAATTTTGCATATTTCTATTTGATCTGCATAAGGGGGCATCCATAAATAACATTATACAAGAGGGGTTGGACGAACAATAACGTTTTTCTCAATAAGTAGGGGGGTCAAAAAAATATAACATAATTTTTTTAGAAAAAATTGGCTAAAAATTGATCCAGTGGTCCAAATTTAATGATTTTGGTACCATTCAATTCGTCTCAGTGAGAGGAGTCAAATGATACCAATTTCATTTTAATTTTATTGGCTAAATACTATTGGTTATTATGTTTTCTTATAAAATTACTAAAAAATTAATGGTTTTTTGTGAATAACTATTGATTCAGTGATCCAAATGAAATGATTTTGGTATCATTGGATTCGTCTCACTGAGACGAATCGAATAGTACCTAAATCATCCAAATCAGATCACTGTATCACAATTAGGGTTCCAAACCGGATTAAAAATCTCCAACCGTGACCCGTCGGGTGAAAACCGATTGGAACCGGTTATCCGAAACTAAAACCGATTATCTGATTAAAAACGGGTCACCCAATTGTAATCAGGTAATGCTAATCGAGTGACCCGGATACCCAATTACCTATATATTACAGCGCATTTGTAAAAATAATTTTGTCCCCAAAACTTAAATTTGAGGACAAAAAATAGTTAAATTTGACAAGCGCACCGTAATGAGAAATATCGTTGCAGGTCGACATAATAAAAGAAATCAGATTACCCATTTTTCAACGGGTGACCCATTTGTGTTATATTAATCCGGTTGGCATATTTAAACCAGTTTGTCAAAATTGCGATCTGGTTGCCGTTTTTTTCGGTTCGGTTGATCGGTTGAACGGTTAACCGGATTGGATGTTGGAACCCTAGTCACAATATATTCAAGTTTTTGTAAAATTATATATATAAACATAAGGATTTTGAAAAAAAATTTTATATAGTAGGGGGGTCCAGTGCTACTATGAGGGGGTACATAACGTTATTTATAGATGCCCCCTAATTTGTAGCATATTTTAAAAAAATTTATTACATAATTCGCATAATTTGAAGTATAAAGCAGTCAGAATTTGGGTTTGTTGCAACAAAAAATTAGGATTACTAATCATAATATCATGTAAAATTACAGGAAATCAGGTGATTTTTTAATTTTAAGAGAATTTTACTGATTTCCAATATAAAAATGCATTAAAAGCAGTTTCTATAAAGTCAAAATTATAAGGTAAATGGGGGTATTGTGGCCAGGGGGGTATTGTGGCCAAGTGAAATATCTTGTGATCTAGTGATCAGAATTGGATAAATTTTATACCATTCGATTTGTCTCATCGAGACGAATTGAATGGTATAAAATTCACCCAATTCTGATCACTAGATCACAAGATATCATCATTTATGCAAATTGAATTAATTATTAAATATATATAGAATATTTAATAGTTAATAATTTTTGATCCACTGGTCCGTTTTGGACGATTTTACCACCAAAATGACCATCTCAGTGAGATGATTCTAAAAGCATAAAATTGTCAAAATCTAATCACGGGGTCCTAGGATCGATATAAATTTACCTTATTTTATAAAATTATATTAGTAAATCTGCAAACTTTCATATATTTAACGATCTTGGGATCCCGTAATTGGATTTTAACAATTTTGTGCTTGTTAGAATCGTCTCACAGAGACGGTCATTTTGGTAGTAAAATCATCCAAAACAGACCAGTAGATCAAAAGTTATTCACTGTCAAATAATTGGCCACAATACCCCCCCCCCTAGAATTTAGTTTTTATATTATATTTGTATACTAATTATTTATATCTAAAACTATATATAATATAAAGATTTTTTTGCAGTAATTTATTCTTTATTAATTATAGTTCAAATAATAAAAATTATACACAAATCTATTTGCTTGTTAAAAAAATTTTATTAGTAGAAACTTTAACCTGACCACAATACCCCCATTTACCTTATATCAATATAAAATATTACATTATGCTTTAAAAAATTTTTAAAATATGTACTTTGATACTGTACTTGAATTGGTATATTATTTATCTACATTATTATGGTTATTCCTGTATTCGATATCTTAATAAGAAACTATTACACTGAGTGCACAAGGCAAAACTAGAAGTTTCTCTTATACTTAGTGGTTTTGACAAATATAATCTATTTGCTCTTTTACCCAATTAGAATTAAATAATTATATAAATACATTTTTGATAGCTGCAGTCTAATTACCTTATGCACATTAGATAAGTTGCAATTACATATAGTTTGTTGTAAATCAAGTTAATTCCACAATACAACCATTTTCAACAACTAAAACATGTTCTTCTGTGATATTTTATCTTTGTTTCTTGAATATCAGCTATTATAGCCAAGTATTAAATAATACTTATGTAAGATAAAGAAAATATGTTTGTCAAGAAAAAAGCAATTATCAAAATATATAAGCTTTGGGAATGATATATTTTTTATATATGATCATTGATCAAAAAACTATGATTGAAAGCATAATTTAATATATTAATTTACAAAAATTTTAAATTTGAACTTTTTATTAAAATTACAGAGATTTTCCGCTATCATTACTATGAAAATCACAGGGCCACACTTTATTTTGTAACTTAACAATCTAAAAATAGATCATTAAGAATTTTAACAATCTATTTTAGATCATTAAGATTCTTAACGATCTAAAATAAATAATTAAAAACCTTAACAATTTATTTTAGATTGTAAAGATTTTTAATAATCTATTTTAAATCATTAAGATTCTTAACGATTTATTTTAAATTATTAAGATTCTTAACAATCTATTTTTTAAATCTTTAAATTAATGATTATTTTACAATATCAAAACAATAATGTTAATGATTTTAAATTTTCATTTGAATATTTGTTCAACATGTTTGGACATAAGTACTATAAAGTAATAAGAAAAAAACTCAAACCTAAAGTTCATATGGCCATTTTTGATTCGAGTTGTATTTCTTATTTGGGATAATTCTCAAACCAGTTTTTATATATAAAAATTTGTGATATTTAGCCGTAATATAGATTACATGCCAAAAGTATTTGATATTATGGCAAATTAAATACAATTTTCAAAACCTAGTAAATACTATTTGGGTTTCTACCAAATTCTAAACTAATAGGTTTGGGGCGCAACCCTAGTTACAATACTCCTACTAGAGTTTTTTAAAGTTAAATTGAATCAAATATCAGATATATTTGAATTTAATTAAATCGAATAAACCCTTGATTTGAATTTGATTTGATTAAATCAAATCAAATCAAATTTATTTGTAATTTTTAAAAAATTTTAAAATTTAAAATTTTACTAAGTTAATCAATTTCTGTATTAAGTGAAAAATTTTCTTTTAATTAAAATAGCTCTAGTATTATAAAACAATAAAGGAAATGTCTTAATAAAATTTTGTGTAAATAGCTATTGTATATATAATTTCAATAAAAATTTTTAAATATGAAAAAGTCTATTTGTAACAGCCTGTTACACGCTTATTTGTAACAGCCAATAAGGCCATATTAACGTTAAAGTAAAGTTGAAGTTAGGGTTAGAATCAAAATTAATACAGAATTGCGAGAGGATCATTTTTTGTTAGAAGTGCAATAGGGATTATCATAATAAAATTTTGAGTTATAAATAAAGCTGTTACAAATAAGCGTGTAATAGGCTGTTACAAATAGATTCGTCCTTTAAATATTTGTCAAATCAAATCGAATATTTTATCAATTTGAATTTGAGTTGATTTAAAATTTTTGTATTTGAATTTAATTAAGATCAAATATTTGATCAAATCAAATCAAATCAAATTGCAAAACCCTAACTCTTTTCTTTTAAAATTTAGCTTTTATTTGTGTACTAAAAGGAATATCATTTATTATTTGATTTTTTAGACTAGAGATCAAAAAATTATCAGGTTCTAATAGCAAATAAAGAGGCATCCATAAATAATGTTATGTACCCCACATAATAGCACTTGACCCTCTCTCAATTATATAAAAAAAATTTTCAAAATCCATATGTTTATATATAAAATTTTACAAAAACTTGAATATCTTGTAACACAGTAATCTGATTTGAATAATTTAGGTACCTTTCAATTCATCTCAGTAAGATAAATCCAATGATACCAAAATAATATCATTTGAATTACTGAATCGAATGATATTCACAAAAAACTATTAGTTATATAGTAATTTTATAAGAAAAAATATAACCAATGGTATTTGGCCAATAACTTTTGATCCAGTAATTCAAATGAAATAAAATTGGTAACGTTCGACTCCTCTCACTGAGATAAATCGAATGGTACCAAAATCATTAAATTTGCACTACTGTATTTTCCTGAAAATAAGCTACTTTTTTTGGGCAAAAAGTTACACAAAAAATCGTAGGTAGCTTATTTTTGGGTAAAATCGATTTTTGACTGATCGCAGAAAGTTGCTACATAGTAAAGTCTAAATTTTACTATATAAATCGATTAAAATCGATTAAGTAACCTTGTTTGGAAGATCAAAATACACTTACTCTGAAATTTTCATTAAGATCGGAGAACTTTTTATTATTTAACTTTTAATTTTTACGTTCGACGAATATATTTTTTTAAAAAATTTTAATTTTTTCGCCAAACGTAAATATCAAAAGTCACTTAATAAAAAGTTCTCCAATATTTATGAAAATTTTATGGTAAGTGTATTTTGACCTGCTGAATAAGTTACTTAATCGATTTTAATCGATTAACTTAGTAAAATTTAGACTTTACTATGTAGCAACTTTTAATCATGGGGGTAGCTTATTTTCGGGTTAAAGACGTTTTGGAGTTTTTTGACCAAAAGAGGGGTAGCTTATTTTCGAAGGTAGCTTATTTTGGGGAAAATACGGTACTGGATCAGTTTTTAGATGTTTTTTTTTAAAAAAATTGCATTATATTTTTTTAACTCCCTCCTATTTAAGAGGAAAAACATTATCTTTTGTCCAACCCTTCCTCTTTTGTATAATGTTATTTCTAGATGGCCTAACTTTTGATTAGCTAAAATTTTATTAAAATTTTTAAAAATCTTTAAAATTTAATATTAAATAATTTTTGAACCGGTAGTCTATTTTGGATGATTTTACTACTAAAATGTTCATCTAAGTGAAACGATTCCAATGAGCCTAAAATTATTAAAATCCAATTACAGGATCCCAAGATCATTATAGATTTGTATTGCTCTAGTTATATTATTTTTGTATAACTTATATTAATAAAATTATTATTAGAAATTTTATAAATTTTAATATTGAATAACTTCTAAACCAGTAATCCGTTTTGGATGATTTTACTACCAAAATGCTTATCTCAATGAGACGATTCTAATGAGCCAAAAATCATCAAAATCTGATTACGAAATCCAAAGATCATTATAAATTTGTATTATTTTAATATAAATATATTAAATTTTTAAAAGCAGCCGGGGGATGTCGGGCATTTAACTTGTTAAGTATGAATGGGTAAACAATTGATAATCAGAGGGTTTAAATAGGCAACACCCGTAGTGAGTTGTAGGTATGGCAGCTAGTGTAGAACCTTCGGGCGGACTACTTAAATTAGACACCAAAAGTGTACGAGTGGCTAGTTGTATCTTCGTTACAATTTGTATATTCATGTATCATTGCAAAGTCTTAATAAAGGATGCACCGGTGAGATTGCCAAAGTTTAAAAAAAAAAAAAAAAAAATATATATATATATTAAATTAATTAAAAATAACACATATCTATAACAATTTCTAGATCCTGTAATCAGATTTTGACGATTTTGAGCTCATTAGAATGTCTCATTAAGATGAGCATTTTGGTAGTAAAATCTTCCAAAACAGATTACTGGTTCAGAAGTTATTCAATATTAAAGTTTATAAGATTTTTAATAATAATTTTTATACAAAAAATTATATAACTAAAGCAATACAAATTTATAATGATCTCGGGATTCCGTAATTGGATTTTGGTGATTTTAGGCTCGTTGGAATCATCTTACTGAGATGAATACTTTGGTAGTAAAATTATCCAAAACGGACTACTGATTCAAAAATTATTTAATAATAAAGTTTTAAAATTTTTTAAAATTTTAATAATTTTGCCAATCAAATTGCAGTATATATAATTAGGTAGTGGAAGAGAAGTAGTTTCTTAGTAGCAAAATATTAGTTAATAATGGCCCTCCTCTAATTATTTATGTCTAAAAATATATATCATACAGTGCACGATACTTAAAAACTAAAATCACGTGACTTTGTCATATTTTGAAAATTTTTATTTGATGTTTTGCTGATTTTCTACATTTTGATTGGCTAAAATTTGATTTTATATTTTAATTTGCTAAAATCTGATTGAATAAAAATTTTTTAAAATTTTATTTTTAAAATTGACCAACCATAGAAGACAAATTGTCCATTTTTAGCAATTTTTTTACGTATCATATAAAAATTAAACATCTTTAAAATGTTATAACTTAAAAACAAATAATCATTTTTTAAAAAACAAAGCTACTAAGTTGTAGTAAATTAACTAAACTACAAGGTAGCAGCTTTTTTTTTTGATACCTTTTCTGTATCAAGAGCTATTAGCTTTTAAAATTATTTTAGTCTTTAAGTGTCATGCACTATATGAAGTTTTTTTTATAATAATTAATTCTTTATTAAACATAGTTCAAATAATAAAAATTGTATAAAAATCTATATATTTATTAAAAAATTTTATTAGTAGAAACTTTAATCTGGCCATAATACCTCTTTTATCTTATATAAAATAACAAAGTTTAATCTATTATAATGCTATTAAAAATAAAAATAAAAGAAAATACTCTTACAAAAATATAGTTTGGGTTATAAACTTTTTGTAAAAGGGTTTTTTGATTTAATAATTTTTTGTCAAGTTATACCATTTTTAAAACAACTAATAAAATTAGATATCTTAAACTGTCTGCTACTATATTATATTTGGAGAGTTTTGACTATAAAATTAAATTTAAAAAAAATAAAATTATAAAGTTTATTTTTTTTTTTTTTCCTTACACCGGTTGCTAAACGAGTGTATTAATATTTTTATTAATTTATCAATTGACAAATTACATATTAAACTATTTTAGTTAGCATACATCCGGCTAGCCCTATTTCAGACCGCCCAAATGCCCGGTGGGCACCGAGCTTTTACCCTCCCAAACACCGCCTTCGGACAATCGCCACCAGAACGATGTTGGTACAAACGGACACCACCTCGGAATGATTGCGCCACGAGTTCATGTAGTATCTTCTCAGACTTCGGCCTCACATTACGTCTCGTGACTTCGGTTAATCCAAATCAGGTTCTAACTCCTTTCACTTCACCGCCACAGATTTAACAACGGCAACTGCCCAATTTAGGTAAACCTGTAAACGCCGACGGAAGACCCAGACTATAGACGAGGACGCATCTAGCCACACGTGCACTTTTGGTGCCTAATTTAAGTAGTCCGCCCGCAGGTTCTACACTAGCTGCCATACCTGCACTCCAACTATCGGAAGTGCCTAATTAAGCCCTCTGATTTTCTGGCCAGCTGACATAACGCGGATCTACAAGTTTTCTTAACCGGCTGGTATTTTTCTTTATTGCCTCTGGGGGACTTGAAACGGCAACCTTCGATTTGCATCCTGGGAGCGTAACCGCTACGCTATCGGCCCGCAGGACTAATTATAAAGTTTATTTTTTATATTAATTAGTATTTAATAAAGTTTTTTTTAAAATAATTAATTTTATTAATAAATTAAAAATTTGGCTATCTTAATTTTAACCAAATGTTAATTCTGGGTAAAATTATTATTAATAAATTTTTATTAAATTTATATATTTAAAAACACTAAATAGCTATGTATTTTATGCATTGTTATATTTAGAATATTATACAGCGCAAAACAGCAAAAGACATTCACTCATTATTAGTAAAAACTTTAAATTGTTATAACTCTTTTAAAAAAATTAAATCAAAAAACTCTAACAAATTGATAGATTATTAGCTAAATTATTTTTTTGTTAGAGAATTTTTTTTATTTTTTATTTTAAGAAAGTTATAAGGAGTTAAAGTTTATAATAGTTTAAAAAATAAAAAAAATAAAAAGATATAAATTATTTAACCAATCAGAATCAATTGCATCAAAATTAGCCAATCAAAAATGATTATATAAGCACCCAAAATTGGCGTCTTATAGTATAGATTGGGTGCTGTCCCGCACTGTATATAAATAAAACCAATAAATTATTTAGCAAGTATTTTTATTATTATGTTAATTTGCTTTAATACTGTATAGCCCATTAGTCAAGTGACTGGTTATACCTAGTTTTAATTAAAAAATATACAGCATATTATTTTAAAATTTTAATTTATTTTTAATTTTTTTTTTTATTTTTTATTTTTTTTTTTCTTCTCTTTTTTTTTCTATTTTTTTTCCTTTTTTTTTCTTTTTTTTCTTTTTTTCTCTTTCTTTCTTTTTCTCTAATATATATTTATATTATTCAATTATATTGATTTATTTTTGCATAACATATTATAAAATTTGGTCACTATATAATTTGTTAATTTAAAAAGATTTGCTTAGTTACTACTATAGTATACCTTATATTTATAATATTAAAACAAACTTGGTTTTGTAATTTACAGTATAGTAATTAACCAATTATATAATAATAAACAACAGATATTATATTGTGCATCTATGGTGTTGTTGATGTTGATATATTTTTAGGGTTAGAGTGCAATTTAGGATTTTTTTACATTTTTTAGAGTTCTCGTAAGGTTGAACATTTTTACTTAGAGTATCCGAGTCCGTTTACTTACAGTAGTATGTTTTTGAGAAATAGGGACCTATGGTGTTGAACCTAAACAATATATATAGTATTCTATATATATATATATGTACTATATAAATTTTCTATTTATTAAAATAACAATATATCGCAAATTTTATTAATTCGGCAAACTGTATTTAAAAGAATTAACTATTAAATTATTAGAAGCTTATATATTGTATATTTTATCTTTCAGGTCTTGCTAAAAATTTTGTGCTATTATATCACATTAGTTTTACATAAACCTGCTCAAATAAATTAAAATAATGAAATAATCTGTTAATTTACCAAAAATGTTATAAAACTCCTTTTTAGCTTCTGGTCGTGTCCGAAGCTGGGAATTGTATCATGATTATGGCTACGTCACGGTAATTCATTTATCAATTAATAATATTATGATTAATCAACAATGGAGGATGAAAGGCCATATAACTGATTTTTATTAAGAATTTTTTTCTAAAAACTGTTAGGCATTTCCATTCGAATTTCGAAGGAATTTTATTTTAGATGTGAAAGATTTCAATTTATAATTATTTTTACACTTACTGTGTATATATTCGATATAACTATTAGATCTAACATTCGCTTTATTCAACATATCCTGTCTAATCGCTAAATTAATTTCTTATTTGAAAATGAAAATACAAAGTTTTAATAATTTATAGCATTGATTTAACAAATTTGATTGGTTTTTGATTGAAAATATTGACCAAAAATGGGACATATATTTGGGTTTTGGTTATTATCCCAAATGAAGCAGAAATCCCGATTCCCAAACCCAAACTATGTGGTAATGTCATAATTCAAAAAAAAAGGTATGAATCGCAATCCTAACTGTGACTGTGTCGTTCCATGCACCACCACCGATGTCCTTCACTCCATGCTTTTGATTGACAAGCTTTGGAACAATATTTAGCCTTACGACACCTCCGACATTTTGCAAATTCTCTTGGAAAACTTTCCCATTTGCCACAAGCCATATAAGCACACTGACGGATTCCACCGCGATCTTCATCTTTGCGACAAGCATTGCGCATAATGACACCAGCCCAATATTGAATTTCTCCAGGATGGAGACGATGAGTAAATTTTTCCACAAGAGAAAATACGTTATGAGGTGGATAAGCATTGTGGAATGTAGCACGTAAATGAGGATATTTTGAGAGGTAAGCTAACAATTGAAGTGATAAAAGAATATCTTCTTCACGATAAAGAACGTCAATTTCTAAAGTTGATTGAGTAGTCGAATTAGTTGGAGGTGTGTTATTGGGTGTTTGAGTTGTTCGTATACTTGGAGTTATATTTGTACCAGTTGTACCAGTAATTGCTGATGGTAACTGTGGTACTGTTGTGGTTAAAACAGCCTCTTCATTATCTGCAACCGAACCCCAGGATGCTACATCTGACCTTGCATCATCAGACGATCTTATATCATAAGTTGTTGTAACATTTGATAAAAACCTATTCGTGGATGCGGCAGCTGGATTTGAGGTTGAAATCACAGATTGCATATTTGATGAACCAGCATGAGAGATGTCAGAATTGTCAGTTTGATAATCAGAAGGAAAAATGGATGTTGAATTAGGTGAGTGAGGATAAGATGTTAGAGGTTGTTCAGATTCATCAGACATCTGAATAATATTCGACGCGTTACCATTTTCTAAAGCTCCAACAAAAGCGGTCGTAAGAGGAATTTGCGGGGATGGCGATCTCGTAATTAAAGGTGGATTTTGAGATGGTAGCAATTGTGCTGCGAGCAATTGCTGCTGTTGTTGTTCTTTTTCCAGTCTAACATGATCAAGTGCTCTTAAAAAATTGTCCAATACAGTTATAATAACTGGTACCATACCAGCATCTACAACCCTCGTTCTAATAGCCTCAGATCCACGTACACCAACGTTCGCAACACATTGAAATGCCATAGACCACTTCCAACCACTTCTTTTATCATTCACTTTAGTAGTTTTCAGTATACGAACCAAACGTTCCAGTCCGCCGTCCATCGTAAGAATCTCGCGGATGCGTGGAGAAGTGCTCGTTAAATAGGTAAGATGTGTAAGGGAATTGATTAAAGGTAAGATGGCCGTGCAGTCGAGAGCTCTACGGTCATATAGAGCAGAAGTAATACAAACAGACGCACGGTTTTGAGAAGGAAAAGAAAAGTTTGATTCTCTCATGATTGATCGTCAATAAAAAAACTTGAATAATTCAGGTTAAGCTTGGTTATATGATTAGAAAAAGTCTTGGTACGTTTCGAGTTGAATTGGAGCTTTTAAAGGTTGGAACAGCAGAAGTATTAGACTTGCTACTACAGCTGAGCTGTTGATAATAAAGCAAAAAATATGGTTTTAGTTATATTTTGTTATATATTAACTAATAACCAATGTTACCAGGATGAAGCACGTTTTGGTTGAGTAAACTATATTATTGAGACAATAGTTCACCAAGATCTATTCTTTGACAAAAAATATGCCCTCCGCAAGAGAGCGTCAATGAATCTTGGATGTGATGAGCTTTAGAAATGGAAAAGCTTTCGAGAGTTTAAAGGGGGAATATAGTCTTTGTTTGCTAATATATGCCTGCGCCCTGCTAATATAGTTACACACGCTTCATGCGATAGATATTGAATATTTCACGTGACATGGCGCCATGTGATAATGCGCTTGCGATATACACGTATGATACTCTCCTTCCTTCCGCACTCGCGTACGTACGACGTAATGTACTTATATAATATCTGATATGAACCCATTCAGATCTGTAATGTGTTGCTAGCCTTTTAGATCCTCCGGACTGTTGTGTTCAAAGCACTATAATTACAGCACCTTGGTCATTTTGTGTTTAATTTACGTCGATCTGTCCAAATCTTATTATTCACTTGTAATAGGGGTAGAACTATAGACTAACTTTTTTCTGATTAGTCAATTAGAATTATACATTTTAAAATATATATGTACAGTACATTATTATTAAAAATATATATAGCATTTTACTAAAAAAACATTTAACTATGCAGAAAAAAATTAAAAATATCAATTTTCTGAGTAACGTGTCTTAAGATACGTATTTGGAAGCAGACTTTTTTACTATATATAAGGCTACACAATAGATTAATTGATTTTTTTTAATGTATAATCTGATCTATTTAGCTTTAATTTTTTTTTTCAAGTCCCTGTTTCTGGGTCTTTTATTCAAGTATTGGATCACGAGGACCTCTTAAGGGTCTCCGATATTTATTACATAGATGAGGATACAAGCTTAAATTTTTTAAACTTACTTCAGGCAAATTTGTTTAAAATTAAAAATATTTATAATTTTTTAAATAAAATTAATGATATAGAATATACTTTATACATAACATTTTATTTTGTTTTTATTTTTTTTTTCTAAAGCAAGGCCTTGCTTATATCTATATATAACTGATAATATTATTTAAAATATATTTTATAAACTTAACCAATTTTTTAAAAGGGGTTTAAAAAATGCACTCCCTTTAAATTAATATGATTGGCTAATTTTTATTATTAAAAAAATATTAATATTTTATTAAATTTATTAAGGGTAGAGGGTATGTAGATCATTTCTATTAGTAAACGAGTGACAAAAAATATTTTTAATGCGAATTTAAAAGGTGCTACATATAAAAATTAATTTTTTAATATGATTTGATTTTTTGTACTAAGTAAAGTTGTTAGTAATAAAAAATTACACATATCCTAAAAATTTTATTAATTTTGAATGGAATTTGATAAAGTTTTTATAGTATCAACTTTTGCGGGGGCGGGGTCTATTCTGCGGGGGTGATCACAAATTGGCCAATCAAATCACGTGTAAACAATAGATAAAATAGGGTCGCAAAGATAAAAACATCTATATCTTATGTTCTACTGGGCCAATTTTAATAATTTGACCACTGTTAAAATCAGAAAAACCTCTTCTACAAGTTTATTTAAAAATTTAATATAGTTACTTAATAAAATTTTTTTTTTATTATTAAAAAATAAAATTTTTAGTAACTCGTTTATTAATAGAAATGATCTACATACCCTCTACCCTTAAATTTATATATATATCAAAATAAATAAATTTAATTAACATATACATTTTGTAATTTTTAATAAATCACTAGCAAGTTTATTAACATTCAATGCATCAATTCTTTCCAATGATCCCTCATACCAAATTTTCCAAGAACACCGACCTACGAAAACTCTATAGTTAACATACCTATACACAACAAAACTTCACCAAGCTGCTGTCAGATACAAAGTCAGGACCCCAAAGAACTCTGATACAACTCAGATCTGAGTTTGTATAATTTTAGCAGTATTTTAGCCAAATAGATGTATAAAATAGAGCAAAATTTGAAAATTTACTATCTAAAAATGCAATGTTTGATGAATTTTTATGCAAAATTTCCTTTTTTAGAATCATCTGAGTTGTATCAAAGTTCTTTGGGGTCCTACAAAGTCCATTCACTAGATGTTCTGCTCCTGAAATAGAGATGAAAAAGATATGCGGACTTTTAACGAAACACCTTGGCGGGCTTTGGTACTATCAAGCAAAGACATAATAAAGAAACTCTGGAGCTTTGTCAAGTTCTATGGATATAAAAATAGAAGTGAAGGCTTGGTTAGATATGTTATTCTATATAGCGTAACTCTGTCAAAATCCTTTAGGTTTGGTACTCTCTCTCTGCATCTCTTTGGTTTTTTTGAAATTTCAAAAAAGTGGGCATTTCGGTTTACTCTCTTCAAAAGATTAGCAGTATTTACTCCTTCCGAACTGGGAATATGCCTACCAAATCAGAATCAAGTCACGAATAAAATCGGGTTCTTTGAGATAAACAATGAATAACACATAAGGTGTTTTAGAGTAAAATTCGAAAAGAAATTTCTTTCTAGAATGTTCTATTAGGCGTAGCTTCCTTTTTCCTTTTTCTTTTCTTAATCTGTACATATAATACTTAGGCGAAGCATTTTCTTGCGCAGTATTATATAATTTTTATTGTCTGGTACAGGCGTAAATAGTGCTGACATAGCCATTTACTTTGTCCCACTTCTTTTATCTTTTCATTTTTATATTATATTATTTTAGTTTTTCGTTTAGGTTGTGTAGACTTCCCCCATTTTATTTTTCCTTTTATTTTCTTTATACCTTTTTGTTTTCTGGCAAAATCCTGCTGCTCGAGAAGTTAGGAGAAGAGGGTTAGAAAGTAGATGGTTATGAAAGCGGCAAACTCCAATTAGTGATTTGGGTACTCTAAATATATTGAAAGAAAGGGTCTCTAATGAGAAAAATGTTTGATATAGCAGGTCACATTTAAGGATTTTTAGGACATCTGGGTGGGTCGCACTTTAATATATTAATCTCAAAAGTAGGTAATCATGTTGTACTGGTGTTACATAATTGATTAAAATAAAAGCTGCGGCATGGCTGCCGAATTTCAAAAAAAATAAATAAATCACTAGCCAAACTAAAAACCAAAAGCTATAATTAACCACTATAGATAACTTACTTAATATATAACTAATAAACGTTGTTGTTTGTATTATTTTGTTACAATATACAGTTATCAAGGGCTTTATTCAAGAACTTCATTCTAGAGTTAATACCTTTATCTGAATATATTTTTTATATCCAGATTTATCCAGTTTTAACATAGTATATATCCGGATTTAAATTTAAATTCAGATTTATTTATATCCGAATATAAAAATACTATGTTACATGACATAGTATATATCCGGATATATAAATCCAGATAGAGGTGTTAACTCTACTTCATTCTTAAAATTAAATAGTACTAGCCACTATTCATGAATCTAGCAATACTTTATATACTGTAGTAGAATATTATTTTTAAAGCTAATAATAATTAATGAAATAATAACCAAAGTAGAAATAATAGATAATAAGTTTTTTAATTATTATATAATATAAAAATTCAAAGTAATAAAAAACAAAGCACAAAAAAAATTTACTTTTCATTTTGTATTAACATAAGTAGATTAAATCAGCAGACTAATTAAGAAATTGACAATGTTTTATGCTATACTTTACAACTCAAATTAAAACATAGTCTTAACAAAATTAGCTAGTATTGTAATAAGATGCCATAAACAAAGTTATATAATTTTCATTTGTTTTGTAAAAATTTACTATTTTCTTTGACAAAAGCCTTTCTATCTGCTTGGCATTTTGGCTTTCTTCTTGAAGTATCTTAATTTTTTTCTAATACTATAATATAGACTAATATAAAAATGTAAATATACCAAAACTAAAAATCAATTTTGTTTATATATAAAAGTTTTTTAATTTGAACTATTTATTTATAAATTTTTATATCAAATAATGAAAGCTCCGAGCTACTTGTTGATATAATTTTTATTATCTTTTTATAGTTTGTTTGTTGTACAGTATTATAAATTTTTTTAAAAATTAAATTTTTAAAAAAAAAACAAAAAAAATTTTTTTAAAAAATATTTTCGCAATCAATATACAACTTTATAAGTTGTACTATGCAAGTGCATTGCCATGCATATACTAAAATATATAGTTAAAATTTTAGTTTAATTAGATTAGTAGTTGTTAAATAGAAAATAAAAACTAATTTACTATAATAAAGTTATATGAATTACTATATATAGTAATTTTATATATAGTAATTATTATTAAATTTTAAAAATAGGGTGTGGCGACTTAGAGAAATTGGTAAGTTGTCACCCCAAGTGGCAGGTCTAGGGTTCAAATCCCACTGACGATGCTTTGAAAAATAGATCTGTGTTCCGGTAACTGTTTCCTGTCGATCGATTGGGTACATTACCTATAGTCCTTGGTTACCATCTCAAATGGAAGCTTTTGGGCGAAGTTGTGTTACATGACACAGACAAATCCAAGGAACCAGAGAAACAGAAACCTATTTGGCAAGGCCCGAGTAAAGAGGTAGCAAAGATCTTTGATGGTGCTACCAAAAACCGGAATACTGGACCGGAGCCGAAGTACTGGACGTCGACCTCAGGGACAAGGTCTACCAACCTGGCCGCCAGATCAGGTACCGGAGGAAAAGGACCTATGCTATAGAAGTAGGTACCAGGGGAAGAAAAACCATAGTGGCACCTAATGCCGGGTAGATCAACCCTTCCGGGCCAACTAGATTGGAAGTCTAGGAAAATCGGGGAAGGACCGGTAGGAAAGTGATGGTGAGTACCGGGGTTGGAGCAAACCTTATAAGGGCAGAAGTAGGTAATGGTAGCAGTTGGGTATTCCCCGACTGCAAGTTGTTCGCCTCAGTGAATGCATAAGTTACCAAAGTGTAGGTATTACCTGGGTGGGACAGGGACTGCTCTACCAAGTTTTCCGCCGAGGATACAGAATTAAAATGGGTCCTAAGGACGACGGATAAGCATCCGGAACTAGCTGAATGACTGTTTATGTAATGGGCCTGTTCCGGTGATACAGGATGGGTTGGCAGGAGGAGCAGGGATCAAAGGGTTTAAATAGGCAATCCCCTAGTCAGGTTGCAGGTATGGCAGCTAGTGTGGAACCCGCAGATAACTTTCGGGCGGACTACTTAAATTAGACGACTAAAAGTTGTACGTGTGGCTAGTTGTATCCTCGTCAATGTAACAAATGCAGGTGGTCCTTAGTGGAACACTGCCCCAAATATCCTGAATAAAAAATTCCTCAGTCCCAAGTCGGACACTTTAAAAAAAAAAAATTAAATTTTAAAAATTTGCATTTTAACAACTACTAATTCAATTAAACTAAAATTTTAACTTATATTTGGCATATATATAACAATATATTTATACAATATAAACTTATAAAATTGTATATTTATAAAAAAAAACTTTTTTGCTTTTTTTTAAAAAAAATTAAAAATTTAAAAAAGTTATTATACAATTAAATATCTATAAATAGATAATAAAAATTAAAAAAATTGTATATAGCAATATGTCTTCATAAAAACCCATATATAGCAGCCAATTATATTTAGAGTTAGTAAAATTTCTTTTGTATTTTTTATTAACAAAGTTAGAAGTTTGTAGCTAATTTTAATTGGCCAATATATTCTATAGTCACATGCTTAATTTTGATTGTTATTCATATATAAGGTCTTCATGAAGACATGTTTTTATAAAATAATACTCTAAAATTATACTAAAAGATAGTATAGAATTTGTTTTTTTAGTATAAAAAATTATAGTAAATAATTAAAATTAAAAAACTTTATTTATATTGTGCCTCAGATTAAAACAATTATTATAAAATGCACTTATAGTGTTTTACCACCATAGGTAAATTAGATTTGCAAATCTGTGTAACTAAAATAAAAAATAAATTTTTACAAACAAAAATTACATTTTTAATTATTTTAGGGTTAGGGTAAGGCCTGAGATTTTATTAGAGCATTAGTATATACAAAATTTAGCAAGAAAATTTTTTTATTAGAGCTCCAAAGATAGTTTCATAAGCAAAATTTAGAGATATGAATGTTTTTTTAAAAAAATAAACAAAAAAACGAAATTTTTTGTTATATCTGATCTTAAATTTTGATTGACTATTCTAATAGGTTTGTGTAATATAGTGTAAAACACCATAGATGCATTTTAGTAAAACTCAATTAAATACTATTAAAACTTGTATTAGATTAAATTTAATACATATTAGATAACTAGCAATTAGGGTTCCGCAATTTGATTTAATTTTTAACAATTATTATAAAATGCACTTATGGTGTTTTACCACCATAGGTAAATTAGATTTGCAAATTCGTGTAACAAAAACAAAAAAATAAATTTTTACAAAATAAAAAATAAATTTTAATTACTTTAGGGTTAGGGCAAGGCCTGGAATTTTATCGGAACATCAGTATATACAAAATTTAGCAAGAAATTTTTTGTATTAGAGCTCCAAAGATGGTTTCATAAGCAAAATTTTGAGATATGAATGTTTTTTTTAAAAAAATAAACAAAAAACGAAATTTTTTGTTACATCTGATCTTAAATTTTGATTGGCTATTCTAATAGGTTTGTGTAACATGGTGTAAAACACCATAGGTGCGTTTTAGTAAAACTCGATTTTCAAATATTTGAATCAAATATTTGATCAAATTCAAATTAAATTTGACTATATTTGATTTGATCAAATTCAAATATGGCCAAATTTGATTTGATTTGACAAATATTTGATTTGATTTGAAAATTACTATTAAAAATTCAAATTCAAATCAAATTCAAATTCAAAAATTTGAATCAAATCAAATTCAAATCAGGGTCAATTTGATTTGATCAAATTCAAATTGATCCAATATTTGATTTGATTTGAATTTGAAGAACCCTACTAGCAATTGATTAGCATTAAATGATTAGCAACAATTGGTTTAAACTAACTTTTAACTTTACTATAATTTTACTCTAACCCTAATCTAATTTAAACTGAATATTAATTAATCAGACACAAGGATTAATTTGAGACACAACATATATAAACAAATTAAATTTTAATTTAGTATATTTATATTTTTGCATTAAACAAATTGAAAAAAGAATTTTATAATTTAGCACAAGTGTATTGTAATGCACTTTATAAAATCTGCATAATATGAAATTAAAACAAACAAACAATATGTTCTTTTTGGGGGTTTTTTTTTATGTCAAAGTTCTCGCTCTGGGTGAGAGTTTATTTAATCAAGCCTGTGGATCAAGGGCACCTCTTTGGGCGCCCTACAATTGTTACATTGAATGAGAGTACAACTAGCCACACGTACAACTTTTGGTTGTCTAATTTAAATAGTTCACCCGAAGGTTTTATACTAGTTGCCATATCTATAACCCAACTAGGGATTGTCTATTTAAACCCTCTGGTCCAAGCTTCGCATGTCAATCCTACTTGTGATTACCAGTACAGCCCTCCGATACATTAGTCAGTCGAAGACAGTCCCGGATGCTAACTACATCCCTTTAGGACTAATTTATCCTCATGGTACACTTGGTAGAGCAGTCCCTGTCCCACACAGGTATTATCTACACTTTGGTAACTTATGCACTCACCGAGGCAAGCAACTTGCAGTCAGGGGATATCTAACCGCTACCATTACCTACTTCTGCTCTTGTAAGGTTCGCTCCAACCCTAGTACCGACCATCACTTTTCTATCGGTCTTTTACCGATACATCCCAGACTTCCAATCTAGTTGGCCCGGAAGGGTTGATCTACCCGGCATTAGATGCCATTATGGTTTTTCTCTCCCTGGTACCTACTTCTATAACATAGGTCCTTTTCTTCTGGTACCCGATCTGGCGGCCAGGTTGGTAGACTTTGTCCCTGAGGTTGACATCCGGTTCTTTAGCTTCGGTCCAATATACCAGTTTTGGTAGCACCGTCAAAGATCTTTGCTACTTCTTTACTCGGGTTTTGCCAAATGGGTTTCTGTTTCTCCGGTTCCTTGGATTTATCTGTGTCACAAGGCACAACTTCGCCTGAAAGCTCCCATTCGAGATAGTTACCAAGGACTACAGGTGATGTACCCAACCGATCAACAGGAAATAGTTACCAGAACACATCAAAAGCGTTGCCAGTAGGATTTGAACTCTAGACCTGCCACTTAGGGGTGACAACTTACCAACTTCTCTAAGTCACCATACCCTACTATTCTTTTTGTTAGTTAGAATTAAAGTAATTAGAAATAATATATGAATAAGAAGAAGAGTTTTATAGTAAAATTTTGCAAAGAATTTTTTTTTTAAGATGAGGTTATTTTTAAAAACTTTTATTAAGTATATATTGTATATATTATATGATACAATATTATACTATATTTAAGTACTACGTGCTTAAATATTCTTGACTATCTGTAATCTAAATCTACTAGAGCTTTCTATACCCATTTTTTGTATAATCTAAATTTTTGGACTACTTCCGATTTTGATATTCAACTATTTAGAGGAGTAACAAATATTAGGTGATTTTTTGGAAAAGGAGGTGATAAAAAAAGTTGAAATTATATATAAGAGACAGCCAAAAATTAGCTGATTTTCTAGAAAGAATGGGTTTTAAAGTGAAAATTTAATGTGAAGACATGACTAAAATAGGAAAGAGATCAAAATTTTGGCCAAAATTGAATCAGCTAATTCCTGGTAACACCCTAAGAACCTGACTATATATTAAGGAAGAGAAAAAGGAATAGGCTTCTGATAAAAAACTAATCAAATGATTAATAACACGGCCCTTACTATATTCCCCACTTCTCTTATATTGTTGATCCTATAGTTTCAAATAAATAAAAAGGTTTTGCTTAGATGATTGTAACCTTACAGTTACTTTCTAAATCTTGGTATTCTGAGATAATCCATATATTGATAAAGAGATACTTGTACAATGCTTTATCCATCAACTCTTAGTAGTCTATCATATATTACTGCAAATATGCTATCTAAATTATACTTCCTCTAAAGATAGGTGAGTGCTGGCTATGTTGTATAACTGGACTGAATAAGAACTATCTCTATATCTTAGCTCTTACTTTTCTATATATTATAGCTATTTCCAACTAAATTTTGTAATATATTTTTGTACTATTTCTAACTTCTTGTAGAGTGGTTAGTGTTTTACTATTGGTTAGGCCAAGGAGCTTTATTTTGTATATTGTACTTCCCACTAGGTAGTTTATCATTTTGTTCATATTTTAAATTTGCTAATTTGATCTGCGGGTCGATAGCATAGTGATTATGTTCCCAGGTCTCTATTCGAAGGTTGCCGGTTTAATTCCGCTTGGCAGTAATTTTAATTTGATAGTTAGAACCTGATTTGGAATAACCGAAGTTACAAGATATAGTGAGAGGCCACAGATACTTCATGAGCTTGTGGTGACATTTTCTGTGTAATGTAATGTACCAACAGGATAGAAGACCGAGAAGGATCGGCCATCCCTGCTAGAAGCATAATGATGCAGTGCAACCCCAACATTTGGGTAGCTAAGGGCAAGCCGGATGAGCTTTACATAATGACTTTCCGAGCGGCTGAAGCTCCGTCGACGAGAACTGAAACACTGCAGGAGAAGGGCCCCAGGAGGTCGTCTGGGCAGTAAAAAGCAAGCTGAACAGTTTATCTAAAATAGGTATAAGTAGAGGTAGCTCAAACGGAAGATTGTGCGATAAGAGCATTGGGGTTAAGTTAAAATTTGCTAATTTATCTTTATAGTAGTATTTTCTTTCAATTTAGATTTGGTACTACAGTCATATCCCCTAAGTACATGCCCTCGGGACCATAGTGAAAAAAGGCAAAATGTGCACTTAGAGGAGGTTTGCATTTAGAGAAGTTAAAATTTATAATTGTTATATTGTTTGGGACCAAGAGGGGTGTGCACTTAAAGAGGTTTTCATATATCATGCACTTAGGGGGTGCAACTATAGTGCCAAAGGTATTCCTTATCTAATTTAGATCAATTTTTTACCACAGATCTCTTTGTGTTTACCATCTTTTTCACTACTCAGGTTTGTATTATAGTTATATTACCTTTTTAATCAAGATTTTAAAACTGCTTTAGAGTTGTTGGTACTATCTTGTTCTTGCCTGCCAAGAAATTATTTATACTAGAAAAATGGAAACCATTTAGGATCCGAAGGACCAAATATAAGCCAATAGGCATTAGTTGGATTGTTTTGATTGTTGTTTTTTACGTTACACCTGATCTAGCCAATCAGAATTCGTAATTTGCAGACACACACACAAACCAGGTCACTATGACTTTACCGTAATGTCCTTCGGACAATAATCTTTATATAACTAGACTATTTTTGTAATGCCAACTCTCTACAATAAATCTTTTTCCAAAAATTCCTAAATCAGATTTGTACTTTACATAAACTACTTGTATTCAAATTTTTCTAAAAACTACTTTTAGTAGGATTCGAACCAAAGATCTTGGCTATAAAGGTTAAGTATCTAAACTACTAGACTATAAAGATCTCAATCCATTAAAGAATTTTTTTTGTTAGAGTATGAAAAGTAATTTTATAAACAAAATTATAAGCTACAACCGATTTTTAAAATATTAAATTCTATAATTGATTATTTTATCAAATAGGTGTGCTACAATATATATGTACTAAATTATATAAATCTTGAAAAAATAAGTAATTAAACAAAATTTTTTATTAAAATAAAAATTTTTATAAAATTTATATTTAAATATTTTCTAAAACCTATATAATAAATAGAAAATTTTCTATTTATACACAGAGTATATATATATATGTAATATAAAAACCAACTGATATTACAAAATTTTGATTATAAACTATTTTTTGGCTTTTAACAAAAAAAAATTTTTGAGAAATTTTGGTATAAAGTATACATGAGGACGAAAGCATTTCGGGTTCTAAAACCCGAAATTAAAATTTGAAAACAAAATTGTTTTTGACCTATTTTACTTGAAAGACGAAATTATTTGATACTTTTTTTGAATAGACGAAATTATAAGGAACATATCTATATAAATTTTATTTGCTCTTCCTTATAAAAAATTTTAATTTTCTCTAATGAAGACGAAATAGGCCTTTTTCAAAAATCAATTTCGGTGGCATCACTAGTATAAAGTAATTTTTGCTTAATTTCAAATTTACTTTTACCCTAACTATAAGCAAGAGTTTATTTTTTCATTGTAAAAATTGGTTTAATTAGTATATTTCACAGATATGAAAATTGATTATATACAAATACCTTAAGTTTATTAAAAAAATTCTAATAAATATTAGTTATTTAAATATTTATATTAAATTTTAAAAAAATTTTATTATGAATAAATTAGTATATTAAATAAACTATTTGTTAACTCTCTTTAACAATCACTTGCACCAAATTTTTATGCAAACAAAAAACAAAAAATTTGCTAGAGTTAGTAAAAAAAGCACTACAAAAGATGGTTTTTATAAAGATTAACTAAGGGCTTGTTCTTGTTTCTCTCTTTGGGAACTTTCTTATATATTTGGTATACAAACTAAAAGCATTAAGATAGAAACATTTATCACTTGATTTTTTAGAGAAAAGGGGTTAGAGGGATTGGATTGTCAAGTACTATATAAGAAAGTATTATTAGCCAATCAAAATTGTTTAAAATAACTATATAAAATTTTTAATAATAATAATTAAAGGACAGGACTAGTCAGTGCCCGTGCACTTTGTGCCACCTATTTTGATATCTCAAAAATTTACTAGGGTAACCCCTGTTGCGCTTCTAACAAAAAATGATTCTCTCACGATTTTGTATTAATTTTGATCCTAACCCTAACCCTAACCCTACCCTAACCCTAACTTTACGCGAAATCAATTATTAGTACATTAGGGGCACAAAATACACGGGTGCACTTTCTAGATTTTCCCTAATTAAAAATATAAAAATTTTATTTTATATTAATTTCTGGAAATGATTTGTACTAAGTAACTTGTTTAATATCTAAAAATACATCAAATCAGTATAATTATTTTGGGAATAGAAATTTGTCGCACCCACGATATGTCGCACCCCTGATTTCGACCAATCAAATCGCACGATTTTGTAGAAAAAATTTTAAGTTTTAAAAATTAAAAATTCTACTAGTAAAATATAAAAATAAATAAGCGATATCAAAGCACATAATGTAAAATTTTTCTGAACAACTTTTTCTAAGTCATAAAGATAGATTGTCTTAGTAAAAAATAACGTTTATAAGAAAAATCAAAAATTTCAATTGTTAGTACATATAAAACTTTTTTTCTACTAATATAATCTATATTTACGTTTAAGTATTACATGTAAAATTTTATACTAAATAACTTTTTCTAAGTTAAAATGGTAGATTGTTTTAGTAAAAAAAAAAGTTTTATATGTGCCAAGCCCGCTCCAATTTAAATCTATGTTTAACATAACCCCCCCTCTAGATTGAGCAAATTATGGGGGGGAGTTAAACAACATATATATATATATAACTTTTAGATTTAAATTTCACTTTTCATATTACTAAAATGAACCCATACAGAAAGACACCAAAATTAGAGTAGCTGCATGATACAGTCATGCTAAACCTTGGAACATTATATAAGTTAGTTAGAATTAATTAGTAAAATTTTATGAATCATAAGATTTTATAGAATTTTATTAATAAAATTTTATAAAATCTTATAATACACAAATTTTTATTAATTAATTCTAACTTTATGCACTAAGTAAACATGTTCAGCACCTAAAAATACATCAAATCGGCAGGGTTAGTTTTATTTTACTTGAAATTTGGATAATAGATGCATAATTTTGGATTTTTGATCAAAAAAGTCAAATTTAAGCATCTTTTCTCCAAATTTCAAGTAAAATAAAAACAAGACTGCTGATTTAATGTATTTTTAGGCTCTGAACAAGTTTACCTAGTGCAATAAGTTAGAATTAATTAGTAAAATTTTATGAATCATAAGATTTTATAGAATTTTATTAATAAAATTCTATAAAATCTTATGATTCACAAAATTTTACTAATTAATTCTAACTTAATGCACTAAGTAAACTTGTTCAGGACCTAAAAATACATTAAATCGGCAGGGTTGTTTTTATTTTACTTGAAATTTGGAGAAAAGATGCTTAAATTTGACTTTTTTGATCAAAAATCCAAAATTATGCATCTATTCTCCAAATTTCAAGTAAAATAAAAATAACCCTGCCGATTTGATGTATTTTTAGGTGCTGTACAAGTTTACTTAGTGCATAAAGTTAGAATTAATTAATAAAAATTTGTGTATTATAAGATTTTATAGAATTTTATTAATAAAATTCTATAAAATCTTATGATTCACAAAATTTTACTAATTAATTCTAACTTAATGCACTAAGTAAACTTGTTCAGCACCTAAAAATACATTAAATCGGCAGGGTTGTTTTTATTTTACTTGAAATTTGGAGAAAAGATGCTTAAATTTGACTTTTTTGATCAAAAATCCAAAATTATGCATCTATTCTCCAAATTTCAAGTAAAATAAAAATAACCCTGCCGATTTGATGTATTTTTAGGTGCTGTACAAGTTTACTTAGTGCATAAAGTTAGAATTAATTAATAAAAATTTGTGTATTATAAGATTTTATAAAATTTTATTAATAAAATTCTATAAAATCTTATGATTCATAAAATTTTACTAATTAATTCTAACTTAATGCACTAAGTAAACTTGTTCAGCACCTAAAAATACATTAAATCGGCAGGGTTGTTTTTATTTTACTTGAAATTTGGAGAAAAGATGCTTAAATTTGACTTTTTTGATCAAAAATCCAAAATTATGCATCTTTTCTCCAAATTTCAAGTAAAATAAAAACAACCCTGCCGATTTAATGTATTTTTAGGTGCTGAACAAGTTTACTTAGTGCATTTTGTTAGAATTAATTAATAAAAATTTGTGAATTATAAGATTTTATAGAATTTTATTAATAAAATTCTATAAAATCTTATGATTCACAAAATTTTACTAATTAATTCTAACTTAATGCACTAAGTAAACTTGTTCAGCACCTAAAAATACATTAAATCGGCAGGGTTGTTTTTATTTTACTTGAAATTTGGAGAAAAGATGCTTAAATTTGACTTTTTTGATCAAAAATCCAAAATTATGCATCTTTTCTCCAAATTTCAAGTAAAATAAAAACAACCCTGCCGATTTAATGTATTTTTAGGTGCTGAACAAGTTTACTTAGTGCATTTTGTTAGAATTAATTAATAAAAATTTGTGAATTATAAGATTTTATAGAATTTTATTAATAAAATTCTATAAAATCTTATGATTCATAAAATTTTACTAATTAATTCTAACTTAATTCACTAAGTAAACTTGTTCAGGGCCTAAAAATACATTAAAACAGCAGTCTTGTTTTTATTTTACTTGAAATTTGAAGAAAAGATGCTTAAATTTGACTTTTTTGATCAAAAATCCAAAATTATGCATCTACTATCCAAATTTCAAGTAAAATAAAACCAACCCTGCTGATTTGATGTATTTTTAGGTGCTGTACATGTTTACTTAGTGCATAAAGTTAGAATTAATTAATAAAAATTTGTGTATAATAAGATTTTATAAAATTTTATTAATAAAATTCTATAATTCATAAAATTTTACTAATTAATTCCAACTTATTTCACTAGGTAAACTTGTCAGCACCAAAAAATAAGTATAAGTATATTCAGACTCAGACCAGTCTATATAAAATTTAAAGGCTGAGTCTGGTCCGATCCTGGACCAGACCTGAACTAGACCTATTCCGATCCTGGCCGAACCCAAATCGGACCTAATCATTTGTTGTTTAAGTCCCCCCCCTCTAAAAAATTTTGAACTTGTAATGTTAAACAAAGAATTAAATTGGGGTGGCCTAACTTTGGAAATTTTTGATTTTTCTTATAAACCGTTTTTTTTTACTAAGACAACCTATCTTTATACTTAGAAAAAGTTGTTCAAAATAAAATTTTACGTTATATGACATGCTATTTTATATATATTTTATACTTTATTAAGTAAACTTTTAAATTTTTAAAAAATAAAATTTTGCCTATAAAATCGTGCGATTTGATTGGTCGAAGCAGGGGGTGCGACAAATTTATTTTCCCAATTATTTTTATTTTACTTGAAATTTAGAGAATAGATGCATAATTTTGGATTTTTGATTAAAAAAGTCAAAAATTTTTTTTTTCAGTTACAAGGAGAGGTCACGCCTCGGTAGGCTTCCGCATGGGTCAGGTAGAGCCGGGTACTAGTGGTATCCTAGCTCTACCCATTTGTACAAGGGCCCATTTCCTAAGCCCTACCCTTACCCTAGGGCTCGGTTTTTAATACCCATGCCTGGCCCATTGGGATATGGGTACCCTTTGAACAGCCCATGGGCCCCAACTATTATTGCCTAAAAATGTAACCATCTAGATTTTTTGAAAAAAAGGATAATTTATTTGCCCCCGTTACATGACATATTTGTCACGGGTCATATTACACACAAACGTAAATAAATTTAAATTTTATTATGAATTTTTATTATTAATTAATTAATATTTTTACATATTTATCCTAATTACCCTCCTAACCCTAACCACTAACTCTACTAACCCAAACCGCTAACTAACTCTACTAAACCTACTAACCCTAATAGCTAACTAACTAACACTACTAACCCTAACCATTAACTAATTTCACTCTACCCTAACCATCAAAATCGTCACGTAACGAATCATAACTCACCAACGTGACACACAGGTAATAACGATTTGTAAAACCACAGCGACATTGACAACGGCACACCAATAATGCCGTCGAATCCAGTAGCAGAAAATTGGAAAAAACAACCCCATCAAAAACGATGTCGAAGTGACGAATACACAACAACGAAGACTAACAACACCACAAGGTTACATGCGCGAAACTCGAGCAATAACATCTAAAAAGATGCACAGATATACCAACACCATCAATCAACGAATCAAGCCAACAAAGATCAACAAGCGAAACACCTAACTACCTGAAAAAAATCAGTTAATCATGCCATAGACAACCAGTAACAACAATCTTGTAACAGCGAAAAACAAAAAACGCGACTTATTCCACTAATAGTGACTTTAATAACATGACTCCATTCTACTAATAGTACTCCAGTAACAATGGCTCTAGTAACGGCGACTCCGAAAGGCTCAACGACGATCTAAGAACGACATCAATAATGGCGACTTCACACCGTGATTCCAGTAACGAAGACTCAACACGACACTAACGACAAGGATGTTTCGAGTAACAGCACTCCAATAACGACGATACCAGCAACGCAACTCGTTATCTATAAGCCTGAAAAAGAAAAAAAAAGGGCTAGTAAAACGTCTACACAGGCTAAAAAAAAAAAATAAGCATGGAACATCATTGCTTATCTTATTTATATATTGCACATAATCTGTGACAAAAAGGTCATGTAATAGGGCAATATAAAAATATTAAAAAAATATTACGTACAGTATATATATTCACCACTTACCGGATTATTATTGGTTGATAGTCACGTAGAATGGTTTAACGGGTATCCATAGTATATTCATGGGCTAAAAGGGCATTATCCAAGCCCTACCTATCTGTGTAATGGCTTGGTACCTGGAGCCCTTACCCTTACCCGCGGGTTCAAAAATCAATACCCTGGCCCAGCCCTTGTAGTACTACCCATGGGTAGCCCAGGCCCATGTGGAAGCCTACGCCTCAGTTTTTTTATTAAGCATAGTAATTATTACAACAGCCAAGATATATTGCATTGGATTACTACAACTACCAAGTACCGAAACTTAGACTATTTTATCTACGACCTAAGCCTACCAGAGTATCCTATATGTCCCACTCATATACTCAACCTGGTTTTTGCACCTTACTTGTCCACTAATAGTACCTGGTGCTGCCGCCGCCAGGTTCGTATCTCAAGCCATTTCTTTAATGCTGCCGCAACCTGGCCCGTATCTCAAGCCACTACCTTCTTACTAGTATCTGTAGTACAGTACATGCCCTTACAAAGTTCACCAACCCCGGTACCCCACCCGTTCCTCTTCTGGTTACTTTCTAGTTGCTTTCTTTACCCCTACCTCGCTTTCTTTCCCCCAGTTACATTCCTACTCCCAATCTGAGGACCCGGAAGGAGTGGTCCTTGGTACATGCTTCCGTAACATATGTTCTTTTCCTTTGGTATGACTCCGGCAGTCTGATTGGTAGAGCCCTGCCATAGGCTCTTTGTCATAAGTTTGCTTCCAGTCAGTCCGCTTCCGGTCCGTTCCCGTCCGATTTCTGTTTAAGTGCCGTCAGAAGTTGGCTACTTCTTTGCTCGAGTCTTGCCAAGTATGGTTTCCTTTTGTTCTACGATTCTGTGTATAACACAGCACCTGTGCTTCCCAGGATCTATGTACCCTAGTTCTGTGCATAACACAGTGCCAGAGCTCCCAATACGAGTTGGTATAACCCAGGAAACAGATTTGTACATCCGAGCTCAGAGTCCAGGTTACTGTAACACAAGTAAATTTTCAAAATCGTCTCTGGTGGGATTTGAACTCTGTGCTTTTTGTTACAACTACTTGGGGGGTGACAACAATCCAACTACACTATGTCGCCACACCCACAAAAAAGTCAAATTTAAGCATCTTTTCTTCAAATTTCAAGTAAAATAAAAACAATACTACTAATTTAATATATTTTTAGGTGCCAAACAAGTTTACTTAGTGCATTAAGTTAAAATTAATTAGTAAAATTTTGTGAATCATAATATTTTATAAAATTTTATTAATAAAATTCTATAAAATCTTATTATTTGCAAAATTTTCCTAATTAATTTGAACTTAATATATTAAGTAAACTTGTTCATTAACAAAAAAAATACACATAAACCTTTGCAAGTTTTTACGCGAGCGTAAACTTGCGAAAAACTTATAATTAGTTCAGAGTATTACATAGGGGTAATAATTACGTAAGTTTACACTATAGTACATCAGTAAATTATATATATGTAATCTTATGTAAGTTATTGCCGTAATATTTCAAAAATCTTATGATCGATACGAAATATTACAAAATAGATCAAATAAAAAAAAGCCTTTCAGGATATTGCAGGATCGCAGAAGTAATATTTGCATATATTTTGTGATATTTTTGCAATATTTTGCAAATTTTTGCAAATTTTCAAAATTTTTTAAAAAATAAATAACCAATATACATATTTATATAATTATGCTTTTTTACAGATTTTCGCAATATTTCACAGGGTATCGCAATTTAATATAAAATTTTATATTTTTTATTGGAGTTTCCTAGGCTTCGCACCCCTGCATTGCGCTTGTATATTGCACCCAAACGATCTACCAATTAAATTTGAAAATCAGGTATAATGTGCAAATTTCTTTGTGTAATGATATTTTCAAACATTCATAATATCAAAAAATTTTGTCTATATAGCTCTAACAAAAAAATTCTTTGCAAAATTATGTTATAAGCTATTGCTCTTTCTAACCTCTAACTCTAACCCAATCCTAACCCTAACCTAATATTAATTTATATAAAAATATTTGTCGCAGATTTATTATATTTATTAAAATATATTTTTAATTCATATTACATACTTTATTATATATTACATTATTATATTATTATTTTTACATTATTACAAATATTTTAAACTATTTTCATACTTCGTTGCTAGGGTGCGGGACGGACCGGGCTAAGCCCGAAAACTTGCGGGCTGGGCCGGGCTTTGGTCCGGTTCGGGCCTAAAATTTTTGAGCCTGCTATTGTTTGGGCCAAATGCAAATCGGTCTTGTTAATTATCGGGCCGGGCTCAGGGTTTATAAAAAAGCCCGATCAGACCCAACAATACCTGGTAAACTTATGCAGTAATATGATAAAGAACTAAGTAAAATGTAGTAACACTTATTGCTTAGTATTGTTCGAAGGTTTCTTGGTCACATGGCTTGATCATGATCATCAAACAGCATTCCTGCTACACAATACCATCACAGGAAGTTCATTACAAGCAATACAACTCCTGCATGAAGATCACAAGCTAACTTCAAAAGCAGGAATTTGATCAGGAAAAGATTAAAAATAAAGGAGTAACAATGAGAGTAGCACATGCTTGGCACAATAAATAATCAGGTATCAAAAGAAACAAGTAAGCACAAACCCAAGCAAGTTTTTCTGGCACTGAAAAGCGAAATTCTCATTGCCCACCAACCCGCCAAACAGAAAGACCATCACCAAAATTTGTACAGAGATTACTATCGATTTTTATCATTATTGGATAGTAATCAATTTAAATCCCACATGACGAGGACTATTGATTAAGATAGTAATCGATTATAATCGGTAATAATTGATAGATATCAGATTAAAAATCAGGAATAACAATACTATTATACTGTATACTTATTTTTAAACGTTTTACAGATTTTTGCATGTTTTCGCATATTTTCACAAGGTTTTGCAATTTAATATAAACTTTTATATTTTTTATTTATTATTATTATTAAACATTATATTTAATTAAAAATATATTTTAATCAATATTATATATTTTATTATATATTATTATACATTTTTTACGAAAAAATGAAAAATGAAAAAAAAATAAAATCAAAAAAAACTAAACCCAAAAAAATAATGAAAAAAACAAAACGAAAAAAATAGTAATATTTTGAACCCTTTCGCACTTCATCGCATAATGCTAGCTCTATATACTTATTTTTCTCACCCTGCAGTTAGCTATTATTTTTTTTCCTCTTTGTTTTAACTATAATATTCGCTTATATTTGCTAATATTCGCTCATATTCGCTACTTCCTAAAATAAAAAAATGCCCAAAAAAACAAAAATGAAAAAATAGTAATATTTTAAACTACTTTCACACTTCGTTGCATAATACTAGCTCTATACACTTATTTTTCTTACCCTATAGTTAGCTATTATTTCTCTTCTTCTGTTTAACTATCATATTCGCTTATATTCGCTCATATTCGCAACTTCCTAAAAAGTGCTATAAAAAAAACAAACAAAAAGCAAAAAATGAAACTGAAAAAAATAACAAAAAAAACACAACCGAAAAAAAATAAACTATTATATTTGCTTATATTCGCTCAGATTCGATTATATTCGCTTATATTTGTGACTTCAGAAATCATTGAAGGTTTTCACAAAGTGCCGGAATAAAATAAATTAATAAAAATAAAACAAAAAAACAAAAACAATAAATATGAAATGAAAAAATAAATAAAACAAAACCTTGCAAAAACTTGCAAAAACTTGCATTCTTGAAATTTAGAAATTGCTTGCTGGAGAAATTAGTTGTATGTTCTTGCAAAGTATTAAAAGGCTGGGTTGGTCTGCACAAAGTGCTGAAAAGTCGTTGAATTTCTTGCAAAGTGCTAGTGGTAAAGTGTAGAAATAAAATAAATAAAATAAAAAAAATTAAAAATAAAAAAAAATA
>QKWP01001765.1:0-33333 GCA_003550325.1 Gigaspora rosea | reverse complement strand
ATACCAAGAACGCGTTTGACTAATATTTTCAAAATGTTTCGAAATGTTTTGATGATCATAGTACAAGATCAGATTAGATCTGTTTTTTTTTTGTTTATAATTTAGATCTTCTATTACTTTTACATTGTTTTTTTCATTTTGATCTTCTATTACTTTTACATTGTTTTTTCATTTTCAGTTTATTTTTTTTGGGTTTGTTTTGTTTTGTATAGTTTTGTTTAGTTTTGTTTTGTTCTTTCAATTTTTTTTTTATTTATTATTTTTTGATTTTTTTATTTTATTTCTATACTTTACAAAAACACCAATCCTAAATTCTCTGGCACTTTACAAGAAATCCAACGACTTTTCACCACTTTGCACAGCTCTTCGAAACTTTGCAAGAACATACAATTGCTTTCTCTAGCAATTTGTAAATTTTCAAGAACCCCTCTTTACATTAGAGAAATGGAGATTTGGGTTTTATTTTTTTATTCAGTTTGCTTACATTCTGTTTTTTTGTTTGTTTTCTTTTTACTTATTTCTTTAATTTTTATTTTTTTATTTATTTCGGCACATTTCGAAAACCTTCGACAATTTCTAAATTGCAAGAAACGAACTCTTACTTTAGAGAAATAGGGATTTGGGTTTTCGCTTTTTTTATTTAGTTTGCTTATATTTTTGTTTTTTTGGTTGTTTTTCTTTTTTTTTTACTTATTTTTTTAATTTTTTTTTATTTATTCCTGACTTTCTTTGGAACTTTGCAAGAAACGATCTGACTTTTCTGGTACTTTAAAAGAACACCAACTCTAACTTCTTCAGCACTTTGCAAGAACAAACTGGATTTTTCCGGAAATACCAACACTTTTGAGAAGTAGTTTTTTTTTTATTTTTCACTTCTCTACTATTTTTAGGAAGTATTTAAAAAGAAGAGCAAAACGAAAATGATAGCGAAAACAAAAAAATAGCTGAAACGAAACAATAGTTAAAACAAAGAAGCAAAATAATAGCTAACTAAGGTGAGCAAAAATATGCAAGTAGGGCTAGTGTTTTATGGGATTATATGCGAAGAAGTGCGAAAGCATTTTAAATACTGTTTTTTTCGTTTTTGGGTTTGTTTTTTCATTTTTTTTTTGGTTTCATTTTTTTCATCGTTTTTTTCCATTTTTTTTTGTATAATATATATATAATAATATATAATAAAATATAATATTGAATAAAAATGTATATTTAATTTAAAATAAATTTAAAATATATAATGTATAATAATAAATAAAAAATATAAAATTTTATATTAAAATGCGAAACAATGCGAAAACCTGTGAAAACTATCAAAAATTTGCAAAAGCGTTATTATGTGAATATGTATATCGTTTATTTATTTTTTTTAAAAAAATTTTAAAATTTTGCGAAATATTGCAATAATATGCAAAAAATTACCTCCTGCAACCCCAGAAGGAATAATTAGGTACAAATTAGATACAAATTAGGTACAGGATTGCATTGTTTTTATTTGTCCTATTTCGCAATATTTCGCAATACATTTCGAAATATTTCAAAATTTCTTTCGAAAACTTTCAAAAGAAATGCATACCGAAATCTTTCGAAAGATTGCGATTCTTTCGAAAGATTTCACGTCAATCGCAATTCTTTCGAAAGATTTCAGCATGCAATTTCTTTCGAAAGATTTTGTATATTTATTTTGCTAATGGTGTCGTTTTTTAGTACCTCACCCATTTTGGTATGTCTTTCGTCGTGTTTTTGTTTTTTCTTCTTTCATTTCGTTTGCACTTGGTAAAACCTTTGTATTTCTTTTTTTTAGGTTATAATGACTTTGGTACTTTTCATTATTGGTGTATGTCATTGATGTCGTTAGTCGGTACTTTAACTTTTGGCATGTTTTTTGTTGAGTCTTTTGTCGCATTTTCATCACTTTTTCATTACTGGTACCTTTGTCTTTTGGTGCATTTTTCGCTGCTGGTACTTTTGATTCTTTATTCGTTTTTTTTCGTTAATTCTTCTTGCTAACTATCGATTTTCTTTTTTTTAGATTCTTCAGTAATGATTTAGGTGCTTTTTTTGTTGCTGGCATCGTTAGTTGGTCTTTCATCTATTTTGGTATGTCTTTCGTCGCTGTTTAATAGTTTTTTTCATTGCTTCACTTATTCGTAGTATTAACTTTCATATTTTCTTTTTTTTTAAGTTCCTCAAGCTACGATTTTGGTATTTTTCGCATTGGTTCATGTTGAGGTTTCATGTTAGATTTTTAGTTTTTTTGTAATGCAGTAATGTAGGATCATCGATTGATTACATAAGGACTATTAATAATCTTGAGACCTAAAGGTTAGGGTTAGGGGCAGCTTTCATTATGTTGAGCTTTGGGAGGGGTTTTATATATAGCGAAGCGGAGGTGATAGCTGTAGCAAAGCAACACAAAATGTATTGTTTTATAATGAAGTTGTGTATGGGTGTGTTTAGTTGGCATAGCCGATGGAATAATAAGGTCTAATAAAATTATGCGAAATGATGTAAAATATGCTATCGTTATATAATAAATATTTCTTGAAGTAATAATGTGATAAATTTGATAATGATAATGCCGTGATGATATTCATTAAAATTTTTGGTTACACAAAAGGTGGTGACGGTCACCACTGGTTATAGTTAGAAATATTCTATTTAAAAAATTGTAACCATTTTTAAAAATTCTGAAAAAATTTGCCTGAAATACAGTTTAAAAACACTTATATAGGTAAATCATATTTAATTGACAATTCGCAAAAGAAGGAGAATTTGTATTAATAAAATACATAACACTTAATATAAATTACTTATAAAATACAAAAATCAGCATTTCTGACTATGTAAAGTTAATTTTTTATTAAGTTAACTTCTTGTAGACTTCTAATAAAAGTTGTAGAGCTAGTTTTTGTGATTCTAATAATAGCTAGATCGGTAAAATTAGTTAGGTAAATAAAAAGTTACAAGCAATTAAAATTCCCCCTGGTTAAAATTCTCCTTCTATCACGAATTGTCAATTAAGCTAAAATACCATGGTTAGATAAAGTTTTGTGCCCATACACAAAATCTTGAGCAATTTTGAAACATTTAATGTAAAATTTTGATTTTTATCCAATATTCGCAAATTTATTTACTCCTGTATTTCCTCTTATAAAAAATTATTATCCGTCACGTCTTGTTAATATGAAGTGATCGAGTGGTGATCGGCCAATCATTCGATTGTACAGACAACATGATCGATCGATCATGTGATAGATTCCATTAACCAATAGGACAAGGCCTAATAAAACCATCAGTCCAAAAAAAATAAACATATTTTAAGGACTTTGTGTTGTTTTTTGATTTTAAAAAGCATATGAAGTGAAAAAAAACAATTAAGTGCATCATGAAAACTAATCAAGAAATAGTGAAAGACGACGTAACAATCTTTAGTGACGCGTCTCCAAAAAGAGCTGATTCTATTTATAATGAAATTAACGCGCCACATTATCGAGACTTTCTCAATGATGTAACTTTTGGAGAAGGAGACTCTTGGTTCGGTATTTATCAAATGCTTGAAAAATTGAAATAATAATTAAAACATACTGACATTAGATTTATGAAAGATAAGCAAAATACTACGACTATATTATCATTTTTCGAAAAGAAAGCCGACGATGTTACTACGGTGGTTAATGATTCTATCTTCGGTACAATTTCTAAGCCAAAGCATCCTGAACCACCGCAACGCGTAAAAAACTATCCTATACTTAAATCTTCAGGAATACAAGTATGACTCATTTATTTATCATTTACTTAATTAATTAATTATTTATTATTATTTTTTTTTTTTAAATAAATAAAATGTATAATACTTTATCATACGGATTCAAGAAACGGCAACCCGTGAAGAAGTTCGTTCCAGAATTAACGGTGCCGAAGCCGTTCAAATTTCACTCAATTACACGTCTTAAAAAGATGGAGGATCAACAACATTCAACGTCACCATACATTCCATTGGCGGCGCGAATTAAACATTTCTTAGAGAAAACTCCTGATAGGTTTAAATCAAATCTCATATCTATTAAGGTAGGAGTTTACCATAATGAAGGATAATAATTAATGAAGGTTTATACATTAATGGCGAGTGTCATTTATAGCCTACCGCAGTTCAAATGATCCCTCCAACGAAACCCAAATCTCCATTATTGCGGACAAAGTTGAGGGCCAAACCACGCAAGTAAGTTGCACATCATTATACATTGATTAATTACCAAATACTCGATTTCAAATTTTTTTCATTTGCATATTTAGAACGGTTAATACAAAGGAAAAAAAAATACAGGATACTATACCTACGACAAGATCAAAATCAGAAACTGATGTACGAGGGGAGAAACAGTTACGTCAGGAATTTACAAAGATGAAAATACGTGATAAGGAGAATCTTATATTACATGCAAAACAAGTACCTAAATGTTCATCAACACAGACTAAAAAGCCGAATAAACCACCAACAGTACCTGTCAGTTTTGTTTTCCAAACAGATTCACGCATTAAGGAACGTAAAGCTCTTGAGCAACAAAAAAAAATTTCATCAACACAAACTAAAAAGCCGAATAAACCACCAACAGTACCTGTCAGTTTTGTTTTCCAAACAGATTCACGCATTAAGGAACGTAAAGCTCTTGAACAGCAAAAAAAAGTGCGAGATCACAACAAGGGAGATTTACTTAAGGAAAAGAAACGAATTAACCAGGACGGCCCCCAAAAGTGCGGGTCAGCCACAACCGCCGCAGTAAATTTTGGGAGACGTGATCTCAAGTTCCAGAACCCCAAATCCAAGAACATGAAAAGATCTTAATAATGCGTAATTCTTCTTTTGAAAATCGTAGAGCACTATTAGACGAAGCAAATATGAAAATTAAAACAAGCCATTTTTTAATTTTATAAAAACTTATAGAAAGATTTCAAAATTTGACGGGTTGAATTATAAATAAAACTTCATTTTGTATGGTCTTATGTAGGGTGTATACCACGATTTGCTTAATTTTACTCCAAGTTTCCCATAAATTAGATTTACATTAATACAATTTTGAATATAAATTTAAACATAATAATTGTTCCAGCTAAGTCAATCTAACGAGCATGTTCGAAGAATTATGTTAGATTAGTTAAATACACAAGTATCCATCCGGATGATTACCATTCCTCATTACTACATTACGAGGTCTGGTTATGAATATCCGAAGGTCCAAGTACTAATGATCTTCAGCCAAATTATATTTGATGCTGAGATTACTATTGCAATTGATCATGTTTAAAAATCTGCGATAATAGAATTTGCACAGAATTCTGTTTTTTTGGCGCAATTCTATTTGCTCAGCAGAAAAAACAGAATAGTGTTGTGGTGAAAAATCATGTGTAATTCATCTTATAATGGGAAATTTCAAATTAAGCTTTAGTAATCTATTTCGGTTAAAGTAGTTTTCGATCAAGTTCCGAATGGTCTTATTTACAAACACATTTATTGTTAATTACATTTTACACATGAAAAAAAAAGGTTCATTTCTTGAAACATGAATTAACGATGTTACCCAACTATTTGGGATGTCCAAAACTACGTGATAAATAATATCACATTAGGTATTTACTGCCTTTTTGTCATTATTGAAACCGTATGATATTATTCATAATTTGAGACGTCCCAAATACATCGCTAATCGCTAATATGAAACCAAAACATCCATTTTGGTTTTTTTTCCAAATTCGATTTTCAAAGTATGTTAATTTTGAAATGCCTAGTATATAGACACTTTGGGTTTGGGAAGCTTCGAAACGATTAAACCTTAATCTTTATGAAGTGCATATTAATAAGTGTATAAGGAAGTATTTGAATTTACAACGATCATAAAAAAGTGCAATTAATTTAAGAGTTACCGGTAAGGGTTATGTGGTTGATCGATCAATGATGACAAAAATTGTATCTACTATAAGCAGTACGAAATTAATAAAATAAATAAGCACCCTTTCTTCAAATAATAATAAGATATTTCCTCTTAATTGTGCGCCTGGTGTTGCTGCGATTACTGATCGTTTGTGCTCGCCAATTGAATGGGTCTTTTAGTAACTAACTAACCTGCGGCAATAAGAATGTCCCAATCTAAAATTAGTTAAAACGAGTGCTTTATTTGATGGATCAACGATTACTTGAAACTATAAACGAATATGCATTATATATTTCTTTATAACGAACTGGCTATTTTAGAAAATTTTTGTCCGTATATAACTAAATCTCTTTACATCAGACAAATTGACAGATAATATTTTACACGTGATTAAGTTTGGCATCTTTGATTTTCACTTAAAACAATAAAAATTAGAAGCCATTAAATTACCGTAAAGTGCATATACAAGACGCCCAAAATTGTAGAAAGGTCTATTAAACAAAAATGCGGTTTTTTTCAAATGATTATAAATACGAATGTGTATGCATGCATTTACGGCTATTCCATTATTTCCGACGTCGAAACATCGATCCGAAAATAATTGAAAAATTTTCCTTTCATGATATATCCTCTTAACCGTGTGCTATATTTGGGGTCTATAAAGTTTTAAAATTGGTGGAATGTATTAGACTCAGGTCTTGTATACGTTCTTTTTATGGTACTTTGACTAAAATAATTAAAAAAATATTACAATTTTAATATATGTAGTCAATAGAAATCTATAATATTAGGTAATCTTACTGGTTTTGGGTTAATGTCCCGATATACTAAATCCCGAAAGAACAAAAAGTCCGAAGAGGTAGTATCCCGAAATTGCAAAAAACATTGTTCTTGACCCATTCTAAAAATAAAAAAACTATCATCGTTCTTAACCCATGTTAAGTAATATGATAGAGACGACCCTAGTGTCGCCCACAAAAAATGCTAGCTGGACAAAACTGTTGGCTTCGAATCAGAATATACAATTTTGATTTATCATTATCTTAATAATGAAAAATTTTATCGTTATTGTCGTAACAGTTTTTTTCATTCGAAATTTTTATAATCAACATTAAATATTCTTCTATTTGAAATTATGATAACTTCTTGAATGAAAAAGTAATTCTATCAAAAAAGGTCTTCACGATATCTTAAGGCTAAAGAACTTTTAGAAACAGTTTGTATAATACTTATAGTTGAAAAATATTAGCTCAAATTTCAAATTATTAGAAAAACTAATAATATTAAAGTATTAAATAATCATAAAACGATTTTTATGTGTAATAAATATTATTAAAAATTGCAATTACATTTTATTTCTTTAGATGTTTAAACTTTTAAAGTTCCAAATATTTTTACAATATCATTACGTTGTAATATGGAATCTAAGTGACAATTTACTTGCGATAATAAAGGGAATTCACAAAATATACTAATGCTAAAAACATTTTTAATCAATATCGCCCGATAATTTAATCAGAAATCATTTTTTATGGGTCGTTGTTATATCCCCTATCATAACCTAATATGGGTCAAAAAGATGGTAATTTTTTTTAAGGTGGGTCAAGAACAATGGTTTTACCCCGAAACTAAATCCTGAAAAAAAATATATATTCATAATCCCGAAAGATCATAATCCCCAAAAGATCATAATCCCGAAAGATCATAATCCCAAAAGATCATAATCCCGACAGATCATCCAATCCTGAAAATTAAATTTTGTAGTTGTTTATAAATTATTAACTTATATGTACGAGCATCTGGCCAAATGTTTCTAGTGAATTTACCCGATGAAAATAATGCTACCCGGGTCATCCAACAGGTGAAACCGCGGGTCTCCCGGGTATTATCTAAATCTCCAAATTTTTTATTCCAGTTATATATTATTAAGTTTATAATCAACAGAATTCAATATAGCAATCTGAATCAAGAAACCAATTCAGACTGCAACCAGTGATGTAAATTGGATCGGCGAAGTAGGCGCTGCGTACATAGATTTGTTAACTTGCGCATGTATTGTTAAAATGATTAGCGCTTTTACGTATATATAAATTTTTCATGATTTTAGAGGTTGCAAAATCTTTACTGCAAGCTTAATATGAGCTATTCAATTCGTGAATATTTACTATGATATATATTTTCATTTTATTCATGTTAATTAGGCATAAATAATATGAAATGACTAATAATATAAATGAAGTTATGGAGAAGAAGAGTGCTATATTGAATTAGCTAAGTAATGCTTGAATTCTGTTGATTATAAACTTAAATAACTAGAATAAAAAATTTGGAGATTTAGAATAACCACAGGTCGATCAACCAGGCATCACGTGATCAGATATGAAGAAATTTGGCTCAAATAGGAGACCTTTTGGATACAATTCAGGTTCATATAGATATCCAAGGCATATTGGTAAACCTATGGCGCAATAGAAGAATCGATAAAGCTATAGAAAATTTATCCTATAATAGAGTGTGCATTTATGGAATAATTTCCCTATAGAATCAAAATATCATAGCTAAAAAAAAAAACAAAAAATAACAATTGGATGTATTACAGATTATATATCTGATATAAATATTGTCATATATGGTTCTGGTCAATAATGTCGGACGTTTGAGATCAAGCAGAATCTTTTTGGCTTTATTCACATCTTATGGAAACATCTAAATTTTTCTTCATCTGTTATGTCGGGAAACATTAATCATGAGATTTAGATGGTCAATGCTGATTTTTTAATCGAGAGAATTAGGCTAATGGTAGTACATTATGCATCTGGTATGCTTTATATATAAATTCCAAACATCCAAAATTCTAATATATCAAAGTATATATTATAAATTACATGATTTCATACAAAATCTCGAAATACAGAAATAACGTTATGGGTGTTAATTTGAAAATCAGATTCTTTAAAAATTCCTATATATGCATAGATGTCCATTGCTTCGAAATTTTATGATAATCGGATAATTTTACAAATGAAGCACAAATAATACATTAAAATAAATATTTGTATATATGTACGAATATCGATACGAAATAAAGAATATTCGGATAGAAACAGGATTTATAACGGGATTCCGGATTTAACATCAGGTAACCCGTTATCACTTTATATCTGGATTTTTCTGGCATTATAAACAAGATTACATCGGTACTAAGAGGTCTAGACTACTTAAATTTGCTATTTGTTTATTCCATTATGTACTGTATTTGGAACTATGTTGGTGACCTTTTTCAAACAAATAAATGGTTTGAAGTAAAACATTAATTAGAGATAATAAAAAAACTTTAAAATTTTTTTTCTTATCTCTAAAAAAAAAAAAAAAAAACACGATAGATCTTCGTGTGTAATGAAAATATGTAATATTACAAAATTGAAGCAAAAAAAATATAAATAAATAATAAAGCAAAATAAAAAAATATATATAACATTATAACATACAAAAATAAGAAACGTATTATAGTAGTAAAATAAAAAAATATTTACAAAGGAGATGTATGAAATAGTCCGAGCAAACCGGTAAAACCGGTCTTTATATACATATACTTTAAGAAAGTATCAACTTTTCACGCATTGAACCAAGGACCATTCAACGTAATATATTAATCAGATGCATCTTGTTTTCTTCATTTATTGAATTATCTTGGCTCATTTTATCTTCATTTATTGAATAAGTCTGGCTCATTTCATCTTCTTTATTTATTAAATCAACCGGTTTCATTCCACCTTTTATTAAGTCAGCCGTGCCAATTTTATCATCTTTATTTATTAAATTATCCGGATCAATTTCACCATCTTTATTTATTAAAGTATCCACATCCATTGCTCTTTTAATGCGAGTGCTACTTTCTTTATTCTTTTTTAACTTTGGCGACAAAAAATTCCGGACAATAAGGTCTGTTCTGCGCTTACCATCATTGCGCCCTTCACTTAGCAAACGTGCTATTTCAGCGTGGACTGGGCGATCACCAAGCATATGATAAAGTTCATAAATGCGAGTCTTTTCTGCTTGTGTTAATTCTGTACTGTCAACTTTTTGTTTTAAATTAATTTACAATTAGTACTGTATAATTATTATTGGAAACCATTGAAATCTTTTCAAAGAATATATGATCACGTGACAATGGTGCTAATGTAAAAATACTCACTTCTTTCATCGAGATGATTACAATATCGTTCTCGCAGAGATTTAGCAGTTCTATCCATAATCTGTTCAATCATTGCGAAAACATTATTTTTATGTTTGTCTTTTAATCTTTTATAAAGACAGGCTAACTGGGCATCTTCCTGAAGATTGATATTTATTAATCATATATTTAAAACTGATCACATATAATAGTATAGTATTTAATAACTTACATAAGGTTGATAGCGACCTTTACGAATCTTTCGACCATTTCGTATGGTAATTTCATGAGTTTGTATTTCAGTTCCCTCATGAGTTTTTTCATGAATTTGTATTTCAGTTTCATGCATGAATATATCAGTTTTGTCATCAAAAGATCCTACGAGTGTATCTGTATCACTAAAAGACTCTGCAGAAGTAGCATTTTCATTAAAATCTTGGCTCGACATCTTGACTAAAAAAAAAGGGCCGTAATAATTTCAAGTGTCGAGCGACCAGCGACGATGACCCAAGTGAAATTAACTACGGCTCTTAAAAAGCTAACTCAATATATATGGTGTAATTCAAGACTTTTAAGGATGATGTTAGTTAGGTTTTTGAGTTGCTCTAAAGACTTCGTTATATACAAGTTTATATTTATTAAAGATCTATTTTAAAAAAAAAGCCACAAATAAAACTTGCTTATAACGAAGGATAATAATATTTAATGAGTGTTGGGTTTTTAAAATGAAACTTCGAACACAATATTTTCGTGTCTATCAAAGAACCAATGCTATATAGATTATATAGATCTTATATGGATAGTAAATATTCTTGAAAAAACAAAATTTTGAATGGAAATATTTGGACTTTACGGAAATATTGAAAGGCGCTGGCAAGAAATGATATAAGTAGGTTATCAATAGCTTTTAACAATTTTTTTTTTCATTGTTGTGGTATGACGGTACAGTATCACTGTTACCATAAAAAAAACAGATCTAAACGGGTGCATAAAATGAAATACCATAAAATAACATAATGAAAGAACAATTTTATTTAATACCAGGTAACTCAATGGAATCTTCTTCGTACTACAAAAACTTTTGTGTCTCATTACACTAAAGGCAATAATTGACCAAGAAGTTTCTTCAACAAGCAATTCATTAATGTTCTTTGTCTATACAAACTTTCATTGGTTGTTAAGGTTGCCAAAATGATAGTTTTAAATATCACTTTTTACTGCACTTTGTGTATGCCCATCAAAAATTCCTGTGTTTGTATTGTGCATGTACATATATGCAATATTAAAGTTTAAATTCTTAAATTCGCGCCAATTCTCCGTGTTATCCCGGATATGTATGTCACTGTCTATTTTACTTTGTTACATTCTTTTTTTTTTGTGTAATTATTTGTATCAAAGTTTACGGCACGCGGGAACACATGGACCTGGGGCATGTAACATATTAAATGTTGACTCTGTCAAAATCATATTTGTTTTTTTTAAGATCACATCTTTACATAATACGGTATATAATATAATATATATACATATATATATATAATCCGGTATTGATATTTGTTTTAAAATCGTTAGTTCATGTGTGGAAAATAACCATGTGTTTATTGTTGTATAGATACTGTATAGATCCTCTCGGTTTCTAAATGAAATGCACCGCGCAAACCTTTAGTCATGATGTGAAAGATGCAATTCTTTGTCACTAATTATAATTGTACAGTATATCCGATATTCGTTATTATTAGAACTGATTTGTAAAAATTTTTTATTTACATTACAAATATATATATTATTTTCATAGGATAGTCATTCATTGATCAATGATTTTAATGGTAATCTCGGAATTTTGATCCAAAGTAGATCCAAATATATATATATATATGTATGTATATATATGCAATATATATATTTGGCTTCAACATAAGAACAATTTTGTCTCTATGCTAGTTCCGTATAATACGTATAATCGGTAAATTAGATTGGTAAGCAAAATTTTTGAGAATGGAGTTTTAACTAAAGATGGTGAATTATACATTTATAAAATTTTGTGAAATTAATTTCATCAGCATTTCTTCTTCTGAAAGTAATACAAAAATTATTACTTACACAATCATTATCAAAATAGGCATAAAGCAATGATTGCTTGTAAAGATAATGATCCATCCTCGTCAGAAACGAGTCTCAAGAGATGCAAAAGACTTAATTAACGTAAATGTGACTAAAGTATTTATCAGTTACATTCAAAATAATCGTAATTTTACAAGATTTATTTTTTAAAATTTTCCATCCTTTGAATATCCATTCTGCCGTTTCTTTAAATCATTTCGCATATGTAGAATAATTCTACGGGCTTGTCTTAAAAAAAAAACACCGGAATAATTAACATTCTTCAAAGGTTGCATTACAACGACCTTCATCATGCTGGGAAATACGATCATTGACTTTTTATGTTCAAGCAAGAAGCTCTTTCCATCAATGTAATGTCAAAATGCTTTACCATTCAGAATCATACGCATTAAATCAGAATATATTTACTAATCGCAACGATTATTATGTATGTACTTTAATATGACTTTTTTTTTTAATCTCATTTCAATATCTTCGTAAACTTATCATCAAAAAGAATATAATTTACATTGTTCTAGAGTCCCAATCCGGATAGCGTTTATCCGATAATTATCGGATATCTGATATCCGGATAAAGTTCGGATCGGATACTCGGATAACGGATAGCGGATATATTGATATCCGAAAAACTATCCAAATATATATAAGTCGGATTATCCTCTACATTGTTCACACATTATATGAGTGACAGAGAGGGAAAGCCTGTAAACCATTTCATTCCCTCTTCGTCACTCATATATAGTAAGTATATATTTATCATTATTAACTTTCACCGTCAAGGGACTCCTCATTTGGTAAAGATTTAATTATGTCGGCAAATTCGGCTGACGCTAGATTTGCGACCAAAACTTACTTAATTTAAGTACTTGGTTTCGCAAACTTGCCATATAATGAGGTAATCAATTGATAGTCGTTTAACAAATATTAAAAAGCTGATACGTTTCTCCAGTAATTGATTTAGTATCTTCAGTGGAAGAGCTCTTGTCAGCAAAGATTTCGATATTTCGGTATTGAATGCAATAGTTCATATTCGATAAGGTGGACATTACATATTAATGATAATTGAAAATGAACTGTGATTATATATAAGCTCTCAATGTTTTTCGAGCATTTTCAATATTTTCATTTTCATACCCATTCACCACGTATATTCATCTGCTTCTCATAACCTTGTTTAAATATTAAAGTATGTATCAGATGTTTGATAATTTAGATTTTTTTTTTTAATTGGAAATTATTTTATCAATATACATATCCAGTATTTTGTATATCATTTACACGTGATCTAAAAAGAGAAATTCAATAGTTGATTGCAAGAGTAGAGAGCGGAATCTTTCATATAACACAGAGGTGGTCTTCACTAACTAACGTGACACCACATGTCATCAGCTAGTCAAATCATGAAACAAAGTTTTTAATTATATGTTGTGCGTAAATTAATAAAGTATTTACGTCAGCTAATATCATGACCCTAACCCTGATAAAATTAATGATTATTTATGAATTTCGTTAACAAATGTTGATTTTTGCGTCAATGATGACGATTGATTGAAGAGCAAAATTTTTTATACATAATTATTCGCAAAAAACCCCAAAATAACATTAATAATAATATTTAATACAGTACGGGACAGCTAAAGATATCCAATTTTTATTTTAAGTTTTATTAATTTTGTGTACCCTGCACAGCTGTGCACCCTATAGTACCTTGAGATTTTAGAAAAAAATCAGGGGTAGCTTATTTTCGGAGTAATTTATTTTCGGGAATATACGGTAAACAAATACAAACAATAATTAGGGTTAGGGTTAGAGTTAGAGTTAGGATTGGAATTAGAGTTAGAGTTAGGGTTAGATTTAAAATTTGAAATAACTTCGTAAGAGGATAATTTTTTGTTAAAAATGCAACAGGGGTCACTTTAGTAAAATTTTGAGAATGCAACAGGGGTAATTCTAGTAAAATTTTAAGCTATGCAGGTGCACATTTTGTTTATTTTATTATTAAAAGGCATCAAATTGAGATAAGAGTACTATAAAACATTAACTTTTTACTAAGATGCAGGTTAATGTAATACAAAATAATTAAATTTTATTGGTTTATGCATGTAGATTAGTGCCAAATTTTTGGTTTATATAGTCAAGTTTAAAAGTTATAATATTGTTAAAAATAAAAATAAAGAAATTCCGCTTTTAGAAATATCTTATTAAATTAAATCAAATTTTTTGTCAATACTATAAAAGTGCTTGAAGTTTAATTCTGTTAATTTTTAAAGCTTTTAGATTTATTTCTAATTTTTTATAAATTTTTAATTAAATTCAATTAGTTTTTAGTACATAAATTAGCAAAAATTTTAGCTCTTATCTAACATTTGCTATAGTAATTTAAAAAAATATAGTAATTAAAAAAATATAGTAATTAAAAAAATATAGTAATTAAAAAAATATAGTAATTTTTTTTTTTTTTTAATAATTTGGCAGTCTTGCTACAACTTTATTTTACTTTTGTAAATTTTAAAATATACTATTTTATCTTACAAAGTTTGCCATCTTTTAGCACTAATACTAAAGTGTAACCCACCCAGTTGTTTTAGAGATACCTAAGTGTGACCTGCTATAACAAACTTTTCCTCTCTAAGTTTCTTTCTTTCAATAAAGAATAACCACCTAAATCTACGGTCAGGGTTTGCCACCTGTCAAAACTACCATCTATTTTATATTCCAGCTCGCATAGATGCCTTGTCCAATCCTTGCGTATACTTCTTTCTTCGCGATACTTAGAATTTCTGTCCAGCTCCGTCTCAGCCTTTTATCTTTTACTACCGATTCTTCTTCTTCTGACCTCTCTTCTGGGTTATTGCTTCTTTTTTTTCTTCTCTTCTGGTTCTCTTTTCTTATTTTTCCTCTTCTTGGTCCCTTTTCTTTTCTGCCCTTGAGTAATTTCACAGTCTTTTTCCCATTCGTTAACTATTGAGCAGCGTTCCTTTCATATTTCTCTCTGGAAGACAGTCAACCATTTATCGAGAAAAGCCACAGCTACATCCCAGACCTTATTTTTAGAAAGGTTTAATTTTTCTAAGGATGATTCTATATCATCCGCCAGAAACTCTCTTGACCACTCTATATGCCGATTCTTATACTTATTCATATTCCTGAGTATAAAGATTTCTCTTAGCCGGTCTGGGCCTAAAACTATCCCATTCTTATGCCTTAACTCTTCCTTAATACTGCTCAGGATTTCTTCTTCCTTTTTTGTCTATACCTCTTTATCATGTGGGCATGTAGATAAGTGCTCAAAAAATTCTTTCTCTTTTTTGCATTTCCTACACTGAACATCTTGATACAACTCTGGATTGTGTATTTGTTGTTTTATCAGAGTCGGCAAAAGCTTGTTTATGCACTTTACACGAAAACTCCATGTGCTGTTTTTTTTTCTACTCTCTCCCTGTAGCTTACTATGCCTCTTCATCAGGACAAAAAAGGGTTTTCAGTTCTTTTGGTTCACTCGCTTCTGGTAGATCTCATCGTAGGTTACTTGATTGAATGTCCACTCTGCTCTAGTAGCTGTTGTTAATATCTGCTTTATAAATTCTCTCGGAGAGCATTCTATCTCTAACCTGTTCCAGACTGGCCAGAAGACCATATTTTCAGTTATACCCGCTTGACTCCTGTTAGGGCACCTACTTCTCCTCCTTCTTTTGCTATGCGATCTGCTCTTTTATTCTGTTCATCTCCTGTATGTGCCTTAACCTTCTCAAGTACCATCTCTATTTCTTTGCTCTGTACTATTACTTTTATCGCCGCTAGTATCATAGGGTTATTTATTTTCATCCACTCTCATGTTCTGGGCCCTCCAATAACCTTTTTAACTAAAATTATTGCTGCACTACTATCGGACCTAATAATAACTCTACTTTTAGGCGGTACCATTAGAAGAGCTTCTAAAATTGCCATTAGCTCTGGTTGTGTGGATGAAATCCAGTTCTGAATTCTGCCTTTGGTATCTCTTACAACCTTTCCCTCTCTATCTATTTGTATAACTTCATATCCTAATACCTTACTATTATTTACTACTTTACATGACCCATCTGTATAAAACTACAAAATATCTTCTCCCCAATTTTCACACAGTGCTTCCTTCAGTTCTTGTCTCTTCTCTTGCCCTTCTATTATCCTATCTATTAGCTAAACTTGGTTCTTCAATTACTACCCTTATCTCCTCTTTTCTACTCCATAAACTTCTAACTTGCTCCGATGAAATACTAATTTCCTCTCCTCGTTCTATAAAGTAATCTGGCCCCAATTCCAGGTTCAACTCTCCTTTTGTATATTTCACCTAGTCATTTGACTCGACAAAAAAATTATTGATCGATGATTGATAGAAAAAATTTTTTCAATCATCGATTAAAACTCGATTATATGATTTGATCGAGTATTTTCGATCAATTATAAAATTTATAGACTCGAGTATATAAATACATTAATGATCGATCAATGATTGGATCGATTATTAATCGAGTATAAATAGATTCACTATCTCTAATTAGACACTAATCCAATAATTTATATATAAGAACAATGATAAAAACAACTACATAATTCACTTCGCAGAATAAAATAAAAAATTTATATTAAATAAGATGGTAAAACTGTGAATAATACACTTACAGGTTTTTGCGCTATCAAAACAGCAGCGAAGCCTAACAAATATTCCAAATTAAGGCCCTTATATTGTAACTGAACCATGTGTCTATTCTCTATTATTAATAGTTTTTTCGCATTATAAGTTGATAAGCCCTTACATGTAAGCGGAATGATAGTAATAATTATCTTAAAACTACAAAACACACATAACTAAAAACATCCGTGAATCAGAATATAATTCTTATCGTAACATCGAAATATTAGTATATATTTTGTACAGCATGTCAAATGTTACTGAGTTACGTCTAATTGACATTATAACTTCATCAAAAGTCTGCACATATAGTGTGCAAACGATTATATCTCGTGCAGTATCACATGATGTACGAAATATATGCTAGCACGAGAGGCAAATATCTAATTATGATACAAAGTAATGATTTGGCGCCGTAATTCAAAATGCATAATGTAATAATTATTACAAAAGTTGTAATTGTAATCGGGTTAGGGTGAAATCCGCGTTTTAATATGTTTTTTATTATATAAAAGCGGATTTCACCCACACGTGATGATCATAGCAGATTTCACTATTTCGCAACTCAGGTTTCACCCTGTCGTACAATAGTAATAATTACGACATGTAATAATAATCGTAATTATACGATATGTAATAATAATTACGACATGTCGTAATTATTACTACATGTAGTAATAATTACGACATGTAATTATTATTACATGTCGTAATTATTACTATTGTAGTAATTATTATTAGGCACGAAAAGTTAATTTTTCGCTTTGCATAACTTGAGTTTCATATTAAACATAAACACTGTCTTTATTAGAATTATGAAGATACATGATAGGAGTAGTGCTCCACTCTCTTCTGCTATTGCATATTATGCCCATAACAACTCTAAAATATGCTCATGTGACAAAGCATAATTGAGGATCGTCGCCAACGCTAAGGTGTGGCGCATTTTATTTTTTTTTTTTTTGCCCACGTTTATGGTGCGGCACATTCCACTCGTTACATACATCAATTTTTATAAATAGTGAGTTCGAGCCCACGCTATGGTGCAGCGCATTCAATTCATTACACATGATATCAATTTTTATATAATGGCGCATTCAACTCCTTACTATATTAACTTTTATAGTGTAGCGAGTTAACACTACTTCAACTCGGTACACATGATAACATCCACATAAAAGAGCGAGTTCGAGTCCACGCTATGGTGCGGCGCATTCAACTCGTTACACATGACAACAGGCAGGGCGCTAGGTGCAATGAATGAGAGAGAGGGCGGGAGGGATGGGAGCCAGATTATAATCGGGCATCGAAGAGAACAAGTAAGAAGACAAGCGAAGTAAGAAAGCACTGAGATTCACCACATGTATCTTTATAATCTCTGCCGCATGCATACTTAAGTACAATCTCTATCACATGCATATCTATAATTTCTCATTGCATACAATCATATGCTATTACCTTTTCATATAAGCCTCAATCTCATAGCACAAATCAAGATTATCCTCGCATAATAACCCTATCGTGACTATCGACAACACATAGGCCTATTATTACATGTTGTAATTATTACGACATATCGTAATTATTACGACACGTCGTAATAATTACGACAATTATGGTTTTAAAAAGTCTGTAATTAACTATTTACGGCACCATACTTTATCATTACGGTATTACGGCACAAAATAATTATAGCCAAAAATGCTGTATTAATTTGCCAAATTAATCCTACCACCAACTATAATCATGGGGCCAATACTTTTTTGTACTTGACTAAGTTCTATAGTCACATAACAGTGCAAGACGTTAATAGTATAATTGAATTTGAATATATTTTAATAAAGTAGTTAAATTTGAATAAATGATAAACGCGAATAATAAAAATAACTTTATTTTAATAAAAAAATAAATAAAACATAATTTTTTAATCATAAAAGTTAAAATATTCTCTATTTCTTTTAACAAAAAGAAGTTCATTAACAGTATCAGGTTTAAGCCTACTTCTTTCATCCGTTATTTGTTTACCCGCATCACTAAAAAGACGTTCACAAGGAACAGATGTTGAAGGAATTCCTAAATATTTTTGAGATATTTTAAAAAGGATAGGAAATTTATTTTTATTCTCTCTCCACCATTTAAATGGGTCAACATTACTGTTAGCTTGTGATATCCGGTTTCTGTCAAGATAATGATCAATTTCATCTTCAGAAATAATATCATTCTCATCATCATCAAATAATCGTGATTTAAAATTACGATTATCATTAATTATTTGATCTTCAAAAGAATTATTCTGACTATTACTAGAACTTTGATTATTTTCATTCGTAAATAAAACATATTCTGACCTTAATAAAGAGATTGCTCTTTCTTTCTCATTTTCTGACCACCCTTTCATTCTTTTAAATCTAGGATCCAAAAGACTTGCAAGTAAAACTGAATCTGTTGGATTATCAAAATATTTAAAGAGAGCATCACAAATTGTATTTTTAACCAATTTAATAGTTTTATTAATATTTGGTCTAGTAGGTTCTTCTACTTCTTCACTATCAGTATCATCATCAGTACCTTCCTTCTCAGTTTCTTCTATAGTTTCATCCTCAATTTCTTCATAATCAGATGCTTCTTTTATAATATATATAAATATTAAATTAATATTTTACTTATTAAACAATTTAAAATAAATAAATAAATAATACCTTCATTATCTTCTTCAATTACAATATAATCATATTTTAATACTTGAACTGTAGGAAATATTAATGATAATGTACAATATTTTTGACCACCAAGCCATTCTGTTGCCTCTTCAATTGGTTTAAAAAGATCAATTAATTCATCAAGCAAATCCCATTCCCATGATTTTAAAAACCGTTTTTTTAATATTTCATAGTTTTTTTTTGCCTCTCTATTTGTTTCTAAAGATAGCTTAAAGAGTACATGCTTTATAGAATCCTTTAATTCTTTTAACCGTTTCCAAGAAGCTAAAGAAGATCCCCATCGAGTATTGCATTCATTGATAGTTTTTAAAATTCTTAAGGGTATATAAACTACTTCATCTGTAGTATCAGATAATGTTTGATCTGTTGACAAAATTTGATCAGAAGTTTGACTAGATGTCAAATTATCCAAGTTATGATCATTATTATTATCACTTTCATATCTTTTTAATTGATGTTGTGCTTCTTCTAATCTTTCATTTTGTTTAGGTGAATTGAAAAACTTATTTAAATGTTTAAACCTTTTTATATACAGATGGATTTTTTGTAAAGCTTTAACTACACATAGCTGAAGGGTATGTGCTGTACATGACAAGTGTTCAACACCCTCCCACTCACGAATTGCCTTTACTACATTAGAACCATTGTCTGTAACTACTATTTTAACTTTGTCACTCAAATCTAAAGATGTAAGTTTAGAAATAATAGTGTTACGAATATGATCACCTGTGTGGGGATATTTGATAGGTTCAATACAAACAAGAATATCATATAATTCCATTTCGTCACTTAACCAATGGCCTGTTAGCCCAATATACCCTTCTTTTGCACGTGATGTCCAAAGATCTACTGTTATAGCTACAGTATTACATGAATTGTTGATTAATTCTTTTATTGCCTGAAAAGTTGCTTGATAACTAACACCCAAGGTTTTTTTGATAGTTCTATAGCATGGCAAGCGAAATGCTGGATCCAATTTCTTTATCATCTTTCGAAACCCTAACCCATTTATGGCATTAAAAGGTTGAGAGTCTATTATTACCCATTCAGTAACGGCATATAATAGTTCGGTTTGTTTAGATTCCTTATGTTGTGCTATCTTTTTTATTTGACTATCAATGGTTAGTTGTTTCTGATAAAAATTTAAAAAATTTTTGTTAATACGATATGAACTTATTTATTATTAAATATATATTAATCATTAATCTATAAATTTTACCGATTTTTCTTCATATTTTTTATGAATACTATTTAAATGATGGCCCATACTACTAGTTTGAGAATTATATATACAATTCCACCTGCATTTCTCATCTTCATCTTTATCCTTATGCCTGCAGTAAGCACGATTATCAGTCTTTACTCCGAAATACTTCCAAACCCAACTAATCTTATTTTTTCCAAGATCAATCCATTGAGGTTCTTCAGAATACAGGTCAGAATCGTCATTATGATTTTTTTTATTAAATTGAGAAACTGTTGTTTGCTTATTACGCTTTTTTGAATTTGACATTTTGAAAGATACTGTTTAATAAATGCGTATTATACTGCATTTATAAATATTTGCTTACTATTGTAATGGATTAATTTTATAATTTTTCCTTTTTGGGTATAATTAAGCGTCTAACTATATTAGTATCGTGATTAAAGCCCACGGGTATAAAGAGGTATACATACTAATACTAATATGATAGTGTGATTCTTCTTATATAAGAGAGTAGATACGTAATCAAACCATACAATAAGTTTCTATAAAAAAGTAGCATAGCTATACCGATCTTCTTTCATTAAATCCTTATCAATAGCTATGCTTATTAGAAACCCGATAACATTCAATTTAGTAGCGGTTAAAGCTACATGGCATATTTATTATATGTTGTTTATCTAACATTATTGATGTCATATTCGAATTGACATAAGTCAATAAGCAAAGAAATGCCGGAAACAATCCAGAAATGCAGCTATCAAACGCACAGATAATCAAATACTGTGTAAATCCTAATTGGTCGCACGAGTTTATAAATTCATTTGAGTTGACTAAAGTCAACAGATCGAAAATATTGCTAAGCAGGGATACGCTAGCAACAATCTGGTTAGATCCATTAAGCCTTCTAATCGGGTATGAAGATAAGTGGATAGTGTGTGAACGAGCATATGAAGTCAGATAAGCATAATTTTAGGTTTTAATCAATTATCCTATTAGGTCATTCATGGAATTGCTAAATAGAAGAAACGCACGATTGAACAATTGGCACCATCCATCCATATGTGCCAAAATTCGCACCTGAATTAATAATGCCTGACAAAATTATTTTTGCGATGACGAATGACGAGAATTGATGCTATTTTTTTTTTTTTTTTAAGTCTTTTTTTTTCCTAAGCATTAATTTAAAATATGTGCAAATAAATTCAAATTAGTAATTGATTGTATCATTCAAAACAGGCTACTCATTAAATTGCTTATCTTTGCATGCATCCGATTTCGTCGCTGTTTATACAGGAAATTCCTGTTGACATTGGGCTTAGCTTATGCGTCTTCGTTATGCATGTGAATGTCAGAGCATTGGTCCGGATATCAGTGCTTGGCTGTCTTTTTGATCTGTTGACTTTTAGTCAACCCGAATAAAAAATTTTATTAGATTTTTTAGTTCAAATCAGGTTTTATAATTTAAAATTTTTTATTAATTTTTTCTTAATTGATCAAAATATAACTACTTGTTCGATTGGTATGATTGATCAATGATTGATCTATTTTTGATCGAGTTTATAACTTTATACTTGATCATTACCTTAACTCGATCAATGACCGATCATTAAATAATCGAGTCAAATGACTAATTTCATCCATAGTGATATATCTATTAGTTTTTCTGTTCTTGTTCTTTTAACTCCATTATTCGACTTTTCTTGGAGTACTTTGTTAGGACTTCTCTCTTCCGTCTGATTTTTGCCTTTACCATTACTCTCATAACAGATAATATCTGTGAAGTACGTCCTTTTTGTCATTACTCGACCGATAGTTGGCTGGTTTTCTTTATTTTCATCCACCATTACCCATTCTCGTTTGCTTCTTTTTTTCGAAATTGGCTTGCGTTGCGGCTTCAGGGATAAGCCATTTGGTCCTTGTGTCTTAAACACTTCTTTTACCTTATAGGTATGGATGTTTGCCAAAGTAATGCTTTCTATAGACTGAAACCAGATTGCTTTTTTCTCACTTGATCTTTGATTGGTCAATTTTTTAATTTGCTGCCAAGTTAACAGTTTATCCCCCCATTGGGTCTAGTAACTGGTTTATGTACCATACATCTCTTCCTTTGAGTCTTTCTCAATTTTTCAGTCTATCATGTTTTATCAATACCTCTATAATTGTTTTAGATTCTCTATCCGGCTTTTGAAAGAACCACCATTTATTATAATTATATTCCGATCTCACTTCTATTTCCAACTCCTTTGCCAATTTCAAAATTCTCGCATTAAGATTATATTTGAACTTCGTAATTCCTAACCAGCTTTGGTCAAGTGTTCATATCGGTTTAGGGCTACATATTTCCTGTTGTGCCTTTTTAAGTCTCAACCTTGTCGACTGGCCAAGTGCTCCTGAATCATTGATTCTAATTACCCATTCTGGCAGCATTTGTTCCGTATGTCTTTGCCAAAGACTTTTAATACCCAGGAGTTCCTTATGGTTTGTTATACTATTGGCAGCCATTGACGCGATATCTGCTTTCCACTTAGCTAATCTAAGAACTAGTTAATGAACTTTGTTACATGTTCTTTTATCTAGGAGACAGATTAGTGCCCTATACTCCAACTGTAGTAGCAGTACCTTGTTATTCAGGTACTTCATTTGGCCTATCGATATCTGTTTATTCTTAACCAGGCTTGTAAATATAAATATTTTTTTCTTGAGTTTATTTACATACTGCTTATAAATGTCTTTCGCTATAATCCAAACTCCAAGAAAACGAGCTGCCTTCTCTGCTTCTAATGCTTGACCTCTGCTCTTTCTCTTCCTAACTTTACTGTTTGTCGCCTCGGTGTTACTCTCGAGTTTACTACAACCATCTCCGATTTCTTTGGGTTTATGTCTATATCATTTATACAATAGAACACATTTGCTTTGTCTAATATATCTTGCAGATCACTTTGTGTACTCACTATGAATGTTGTATCATCTGCAAATGCTAGGCAGCTTATATTGAGGCCCTTTTCTTTTCCAAATGGCATTAAAGACTCAGAAGGTTTTTGTATATCCATGCCATACCTTTTCTTTAGAGCTTGTATCCTGCATAAAAGCGGATCGTAAATTATTCTCCATACAAGAGGTGAGATCACCTCCTCTTGATCGATCACATCCTCTGCTTGAAAACCTTCTGACAAGCCGAACTTCGTGATAACTCTAACCCTTCTTTTACTAAATATCTTTAGCAGAAAGTTGGTGGCTTACTGGGGAATCTTAATTCTTGCACATGCCTGTCTAATACTTTCTAAAGGGACTGAATCGAAGGCCTCTTAATCTCCTGTAGTAAGATCCATAATTCTTTTCTCTCTTCTTTAGCTTTATCCAGAAAAAAAATATAGTAATTAAAAAAATATAGTAATTAAAAAAATATAGTAATTAAAAAAATATAGTAATTAAAAAAATATAGTAATTAAAAAAATATAGTAATTAAAAAAATATAGTAATTAAAAAAATATAGTAATTAAAAAAATATAGTAATTAAAAAAATATAGTAATTAAAAAAATATAGTAATTAAAAAAATATAGTAATTAAAAAAATATAGTAATTAAAAAAATATAGTAATTAAAAAAATATAGTAATTAAAAAAATATAGTAATTAAAAAAATATAGTAATTAAAAAAATATAGTAATTAAAAAAATATAGTAATTAAAAAAATATAGTAATTAAAAAAATATAGTAATTAAAAAAATATAGTAATTAAAAAAATATAGTAATTAAAAAAATATAGTAATTAAAAAAATATAGTAATTAAAAAAATATAGTAATTAAAAAAATATAGTAATTAAAAAAATATAGTAATTAAAAAAATATAGTAATTAAAAAAATATAGTAATTAAAAAAATATAGTAATTAAAAAAATATAGTAATTAAAAAAATATAGTAATTAAAAAAATATAGTAATTAAAAAAATATAGTAATTAAAAAAATATAGTAATTAAAAAAATATAGTAATTAAAAAAATATAGTAATTAAAAAAATATAGTAATTAAAAAAATATAGTAATTAAAAAAATATAGTAATTAAAAAAATATAGTAATTAAAAAAATATAGTAATTAAAAAAATATAGTAATTAAAAAAATATAGTAATTAAAAAAATATAGTAATTAAAAAAATATAGTAATTAAAAAAATATAGTAATTAAAAAAATATAGTAATTAAAAAAATATAGTAATTAAAAAAATATAGTAATTAAAAAAATATAGTAATTAAAAAAATATAGTAATTAAAAAAATATAGTAATTAAAAAAATATAGTAATTAAAAAAATATAGTAATTAAAAAAATATAGTAATTAAAAAAATATAGTAATTAAAAAAATATAGTAATTAAAAAAATATAGTAATTAAAAAAATATAGTAATTAAAAAAATATAGTAATTAAAAAAATATAGTAATTAAAAAAATATAGTAATTAAAAAAATATAGTAATTAAAAAAATATAGTAATTAAAAAAATATAGTAATTAAAAAAATATAGTAATTAAAAAAATATAGTAATTAAAAAAATATAGTAATTAAAAAAATATAGTAATTAAAAAAATATAGTAATTAAAAAAATATAGTAATTAAAAAAATATAGTAATTAAAAAAATATAGTAATTAAAAAAATATAGTAATTAAAAAAATATAGTAATTAAAAAAATATAGTAATTAAAAAAATATAGTAATTAAAAAAATATAGTAATTAAAAAAATATAGTAATTAAAAAAATATAGTAATTAAAAAAATATAGTAATTAAAAAAATATAGTAATTAAAAAAATATAGTAATTAAAAAAATATAGTAATTAAAAAAATATAGTAATTAAAAAAATATAGTAATTAAAAAAATATAGTAATTAAAAAAATATAGTAATTAAAAAAATATAGTAATTAAAAAAATATAGTAATTAAAAAAATATAGTAATTAAAAAAATATAGTAATTAAAAAAATATAGTAATTAAAAAAATATAGTAATTAAAAAAATATAGTAATTAAAAAAATATAGTAATTAAAAAAATATAGTAATTAAAAAAATATAGTAATTAAAAAAATATAGTAATTAAAAAAATATAGTAATTAAAAAAATATAGTAATTAAAAAAATATAGTAATTAAAAAAATATAGTAATTAAAAAAATATAGTAATTAAAAAAATATAGTAATTAAAAAAATATAGTAATTAAAAAAATATAGTAATTAAAAAAATATAGTAATTAAAAAAATATAGTAATTAAAAAAATATAGTAATTAAAAAAATATAGTAATTAAAAAAATATAGTAATTAAAAAAATATAGTAATTAAAAAAATATAGTAATTAAAAAAATATAGTAATTAAAAAAATATAGTAATTAAAAAAATATAGTAATTAAAAAAATATAGTAATTAAAAAAATATAGTAATTAAAAAAATATAGTAATTAAAAAAATATAGTAATTAAAAAAATATAGTAATTAAAAAAATATAGTAATTAAAAAAATATAGTAATTAAAAAAATATAGTAATTAAAAAATATAGTAATTAAAAAAATAAAAAAAGAGTATAGTAATTTAGAGAAGTTGTCAAGTTGTTACCTCTATGAAGTAGGTTAAAAGTTTGAATCTACTGGCAATGTTTTGGAAAATTGACCTGTATTCAGTAATTATGGCTTATTAATTGGTTGGGTATATAAGTGGCATCCATAAATAACGCTATACAAGAGAAAAGGAAGGGTTGGATGAAAGATAATATTTTTCTCCTTAAGTAGGAAGGGGTCAAAAAAATATAACGCAATTTTTTTAGAAAAATTATCTAAAAACTAGTTCAGTAGTTCAAATTTAATGATTTTGGTACTATTCGATTCAACTTGGTAAGAGGAGTTGAATGGTACCAATTTCATTTCATTTGGACCACTAGATCAAAAGTTATTGGCAAATACTATTGGTTATGTCTTTTCTTATAAAATTTCAATGTAACCAATAGTTTTTTGTGAATATCTTTCGATCTAGTAAAACAAATGACATGATTTTGGTATCATTGGATTCGTCTCACTGAGACAAATCGAATAGTACCTAAATCATCTAAATTAGATTACTGTATTACAAGATATTCAAGTTTTTGTAAAATTTTATATAAATATATGGATTTTGAAAATTTTTTTATATTGTCGAAAGGGTCAAGCACTACTATATGGGGTACATAACATTATTTATGGATGCTTTCTAACCTGTAATCCTGGTTTATCATCTTGAATAAGAGCTTTTAGGCACAATTGTGTATCATTACACAAACAAAACCAAAAAACTAAAAGAATAAAGCTTGTTTGACAAGTTTTGAATAAGGAGGTAGTGAAGATTTTTTTAATAGTGCTACCAAAAGAAGGTTAGTGCCAGGGTCAAAATGAACTTTATAAAAGCATATAAGGCAACAGTAGGGCTTAAAGCTTTGTCCTAAAACCAAGTGTAAGTTTCAGTAAATGCGTAAGTTGCTGACAAATAAAATAGAACAGTTATACAACAGGTAGGCTATACTGTAAGAATGATTTAATATTGAGCAAGTAGTTTAAGATAAGGACTAGATTAAGTAAAATGCCAGGGAGAATATTAGTAAGACCTAGTAAATAAGGTATAGCATAGATCAGAGGGTTTAAATAGTCAATTCCCATAGTTGGGTTGCAGGTATAGTAGCTAGTATAGAACCTTTGGGCAAACTACTTAAATTAGATACCAAAAGTGTATATATAGCTAGTTGTATTCTCATTCATATAATTAAATTATTGTTATTCTTAATAAAACCTATAGCCAAAGCAGCTTGGCCTTTAAAATAAAAAAATAAAAAATAAAAAAATTTGTTATTGATTTATATTTATTTAGTACTATTTACAGAACCCCAGACATCTATACATGTTGGCAAAATCCCAAATTACTATAGTTTGGAATTTGTCTGCACCCAAATCCAAAATACATCCCAAATTAATTTCTTAAAAACTTTATTAAAAATCTTTGTTTAAACAAATAGTTATTGTTATAAATAAAATATTTACAAAATTTTAGGCCTACTTTTTTGATTTAATTTTTTACAAATAGCAATTTTTTTTTTTTATTTGTGATTTGTTTGTGTTAAGGATAGGATTTAGTTAAAAATTTTTAGTTGATTAGTCAGTCGACTAAAACTATTAGTCGTCGACTGACTAAAAATTGACTAATCGACTAGTCGATTAGTTGATTAGTCGATTAATCGATTAGTTGATTAATTGGCTAGTCAATAAATATACAAAAAAAATGAATACCAGGAATATTGCAATAAAATTATGAAATAAATGATTAATCTTATTGACTAATTGACTAATTAACTAGTTAATTAGTCGACTAATCAATTAATCAACTAATCGATTAGTCAACTAATCGACTAGTCGACTAGTCGACTAATTGACTAATCGACTAATCAACTAGTTGACTAATCGACTAATCGATTAATCGATCAACTGACTATAAAAAAATTTAGTCGATTAGTCGACTAATCGTCGACTAATCGACTAATGACTATATGATTTCTATCCTTAGTCTGTGTTTTGCCAGCAAGGTTACCAGACATCTAGTATAGAAATCATACTTGTTTTTTTTAGGGAAGTGCAGTAAATCACATAATTAGGGTTTACATAGGTCTGTCTCCTAGAGGTCTCTGACTTGGTCAAAAAATAAGTATTCGAATTAGTGATGCCACCGAAATTGATTTTTGAAAAAGGCCTATTTCGTCTTCATTAGAGAAAATTAAAATTTTTTATAAGGAAAAGCAAATAAAATTTATATAGATATGTTCCTTATAATTTCATCTATTCAAAAAAAGTATCAAATAATTTCGTCTTTCAAGTAAAATAGATCAAAAACAATTTCGTCTTTAAATTTTAATTTCGGGTTTTAGAATCCGAAATGCTTTCGTCCTCATGTATAATTCGAATATTCATTTGTTCAATATTTTATTATTCGAATATTCGTTCAAAAATTTTGAACGATATTTGAATACCGTATTTGTCCGAAAATAAGCTACCCTTTTTGGCCAAAAAGTTATACAAAAAATCGTGGAAGTAGCTTATTTTCGGATTGTTAAATTTTTTGAAAAATTGAAAAACGTACTAATAAAAAGTTGTCCAAGTGCCATGAAATTTTTACTGTAGATGTATTTCATTACACTGAACAACTTTACTTATTCGATCTTTTGAAGTTTACATAGTAAAAAAAAAGTTTTATATGTAGTGACTGTTAATGATTTTTTTAAAAATTTTTCTGAAAATCTGGAGGTAGCTTATTTTCGGAAACCTACGGTATTCACTGAATATTCATTGAATATTAAATATATTTCAATTTTAAAAAATTATATAACTATCTCACTTAAATTAGCCAATAAAATTGCAAATAAATTATTAAAAAATAAAATAAAATTATAAAAGTATATATATATATATATATTCAATGAATTTTCAATGAATATATTCAGTGAAATTTTAAATATTCGAATATTTATTCAGTGAAAATTATATATCCAAATATTGAATATTCAGTAAATATTCAGTGAATATAATTCATCGAGTCAGACCTCTACTGTCCCCTTCCCCCCTAGTGATAGGACAATTGACCAATCAAATTTAAAAAAACTCAAAAATGTCTTTGACCTGAAAATAAGCTACCCCATAATCGACAAAAGTCGCTACATAGTAAAGTCTAAATTTTACTAAGCAAATCGAAAAAAATTTAATTAAGTAACCTTATTTAGCAGATTAAAATACACTTACCACAAAATTTTCATAAGTATTAGAAAATATTTTATTAATTGACTTTTGATTTTTACGTTCGACGAAAAAATTAAAATTTTTTAAAAAAATATATTCGACGAATGTAAAAGTTAATAGTTAAATAATAAAAAGTTCTCCAATACTTATGAAAATTTTATAATAAGTGTATTTTGATCTGGTGAATAAGTTTACTTAATCGATTTTTTTCGATTTGCTTAGTAGAATTTAGACTTTACTATGTAGCAACTATCTGCGATTAACTAACAATAGATTTTTCTTTAATATGATTGGCTATTTATACTATATATATATATAGACGTGATATTTGGGGACCCCCACCCCCTCTAAAAAATTACATGATTTTCTGCACTTCCCTTAGCAAAAACCCCTAAAATTTGAGAAGCAAAAAACAGTTTTTGCCAATTATCTTGGCATCCAGTAAACCAATTTGAACAAACTTTTTTTAAAATGAAGCTCTTAATAAGGCGCATTTAACAAAAAAAAAGTTCATTCAATTCTGATCACTAGATCAAAAGTTATTTAAACAAATATATTTTGTTATTTTTAGCAAATTGGACCAAAATTGGCCAAAATCCAGTTATAACCTATATGAGAGATGTCCGGGGTCCTCTATTTACTGTAAAAATTTTAAAAATATAGCTTTTTTATTTAAAAAGTTAAAAAAAGTAGAATACTTATAATTTTTATTGTAATTAGATTATTTTAATACAACTTTTTAAATAAAATCTTTTTAAATACATAGTTTGGCTTGGTTTTAATTCATATATTACTTATAAATTTTTATTTTTTTTAAATATATAAGGGTGAGTTAATAGAAACCAAGCAAATTTTTTTAGTAACTTTTTTTAAAAGTTTAAATCAAAATAATTTAACAAAAACTTGATCAAATTTGATAAAATTTTTTTTAAATTAATTCAAAATTAATTTAAAAGTAGGGTGAACATAGATCATTTATTATATGATTTTAGTGGTACAATGAGATTTATATAGAAATAAAAATGTGCTACAAATAAAACTTTTTACAATTGGTTATTAATTTAGCCAAAAATTTTATAATATGTAATACAAAATACTCTTTTTATAAAAGTAATATTTTAATAAATATAGTACGGTATTTGAAAAGATTATATTTTTATATATCGTAAAGTTTTCCGTAGTTGGCTCAAATTTTCTGTAGTTATACAAAAATGATTAATTCTAATTGGTTGAAGCTATGTTGTTTACAATCGTGATTGGTTGATCACATGATTTCATAAGATCACAATGTAATCACTATTAAAACTTTCATCCTACTATTAAAAAAAATTTATTAAATTTAATTAATTTTTGTTAAATTATTTTTGTTCAAAAATTTTATTATAAAAAATTTGCTTGATTTCTATTAACTCATCCCTATATACCTTTTTAAATATAGTCTTGGATATTACCAAATTTAAACAATACAAATTATTCTTTTTTTGTATATTTAGAAAATTTTTGATACTTTTATTTAAATCTAGGGTGAATCTATTTGTAACTGTGGTTACAGTTCCGAGCCAATCAAATTGCTAGCTTAGGTATGACAGAAAAAATTCAAAAAATTACAAATTACAATAACTTCAAATTGTGCATATTTTTTTTAGCTAAAAATGCTTCTTAAAGTGTTTTGTTATATAATAAACCTTCTTCTAACTCTAAATCTAACTCTAACTCTAATCTAGTTACTGTTATCGCCAGTGACAAGCACATTTTTTCTTAAATCTATAGTTATTCTATATTAGTTTATATAGGGCTAAATTTATAGCAATTATTATTTGTTTACTGATTTAGCAAAATAGCTACTTTATAAAGCCTCTGGGATTACAAAGGATCTTTAAACTATATATTTAGTAATTTGCTATTTCCACTATAGTAGGTTATATGATTTCAAATAGTTTTAGTAAATTATTAATTGATAGTCCGCCAGTTAATCGGAGATCGATCATAGTGTAACGTGATGCAAATCATATATGAAAATTACTATAGTGTGAATTGGCATGCATACATATAAAAGTTTTTTCTTACTAAGTTAATGACACATGTCACTAATTAAAAGTTGTAGAGCTTGTTGAGGCGCATTTAACGGTGGTTAGATTATCCAAATCGGCACAGTGGATGCTAAGATATCATTGAAAAACGATTGGACGACTATATAAAATCTCTATGTAAACAAATATTGTTTACATGGAGATTTTATATAGTCATCCAATCGTTTTTCAATGATATCTCGCCATTCACTGGGCTGATTTGGATGATCTAACTACTATTAGATGCGACTCGATGAGCTCTACAACTTTCAATTAGTAAACATGTGTCATTAACTTAGTAAAAAAAAAACTTTTATATGTATGTACGCCACATTCACACTATAGTGATTTTCATATATAATTTGCATCACGTTATACTATGATCGATCTCTGATTAACTGCAGACTATCAATTAATTATATATTTACTATAACAAGTTATATTGCTATTGAGTTATAATTCAAGCTAGGGCCTTGGCTTTTAAAAGCCAAACTAAGTAGTAACTAAGTCATTCAAGCTAGTAATAAAGTATCGATTTTGGAAATTTTCATTCAGACACTCTAGCCAGTAATAGTTCTTGTACTCAACTCTATTAGATACATATGCATATACAATGTATATATTAGAAAATTAAGATACTAATTACATAAGTAGGTATTAGAAGTATTGGTCGATTTAAATTTAGGGGACGTCTAAAGCGGAGCAGATTTTTATAAAAATATTTTATGAATTAACATTAGGGTTAGGGCCATCTTAGATTATGGTTAGATAGGTTTCAAGTTGTAATATATAAGCAAAATTGCCTTTCTGACATTTTTAATTAATACATCAAGGTAGGTTTAGGCTGCTGTTTTTTGTATTTTTCAAGGTTTTTGCTTCCCTTTCATGTTTGTTTCACCAAAGATCATCAAAATTCGATAATTTGATTGGTCATATATTACGTAATTTTGCTCCGCTTTAGACGACCCCTAAATTTAGCGACTAACTAAACCAATTTTATAAAAATTAGCTAAGTTGGCTTAGTTGGCTAATTATCGAAGTTGTTTTTTTTTATATTTAAAATGTTATAGTTGATTGAAGTCATATTAATTTACCAATTATATATATATATCTAAAAAATTTTTTATTAAAATTAAAGATACAAAATCTATTTTTTAATCTATATTTAAAAAGAGTGTTGCTAACTTGCTCCCCTAGTGATATAATCACCCTATAATTTACCAATTAGGTTGCAGAATCTTGAGTAACAAAATAAAGAAAATTTTAAGAAATTTAGAAAAATCAAAAAATTATCAATATTGCAAAATTTTATTACAAAAACTAGCTTCAGGCTATTAAATAAAAGTTTTTGGCATCTAATTTTGCATATAAATAATCAATCCATCCTCTAACTTAATATACCTATACCTAGTGAATGGCACCGTAAATAGCCAATTACTACAATTATATTTACTACATATATTCTTACATACCATTTTTTTAAACCTTAATTGTAATAATTATGTAGTTATGTAGTTTTATTTACTACATGTAGTAATATATAGTAATATAATATTAGTTATTTATTTGTAGAAATTATATAGTAATGTAGCATTATTACTACATGTAGTAATATGTAGTAATTTAGTCTTAGTTATTTATATGTAGTAATTATGTAGTAATGTAGT
>QKWP01001764.1:50940-77648 GCA_003550325.1 Gigaspora rosea | reverse complement strand
TTATTTTTTTTATAATAATATATAATATATGTAATATTTAAAATATAATATATAATAAAAAAAAAATTTATATTAAATAGCGAAAACTAGTAAATATTGTATATTTAATAAATTAAAATATTATATAATAACAATAAATAAATAAAAATTTATAATTAAATTGCGAAAACTTGCGAAAACCTGTAAAATATTCAAAAAGCATGATTATGTGAATATAATAATTATTAATTGATATTATATTAGATATATATATATATCGATATATATCGATTACTATCACTATCGATTATAATCGATATATCGATATATATTGATACCTATCACCCTGCCGATTACTATTGATAGTGATAGTAATCGATATATCGATATATATCGATTACTATCACTATCGATAGTAATTGATATATCGATATATATCGATTACTATCACTATTGATAGTAATCGGCAGGGGTGATGGGTATCGATATATATCTTACCAGTTAGTAATCGATATATATCTATATATAAAATTTGCAGATGCACCTTCTACCATGGCTTGTAAAATATAGTATTTATTCCTTAAATGATATCATAAATTCAAAGTAGAACCATCCTTTAAGTATTTTATTTTTGGAGTACAAGTTTTATGACGACAGACCCAATACTCAAGATTATTAATTAATTTCGTTTCATAAAACTCTTTTACAAAACTACCACCTGGTCTTTCAACCTTTTTTTGTTTGACTAAAAATTGGCCACTAGTTTGTGATATGGAAGACCGAAATGAATTTTCATATCCATTCGTACCATTAGATTCTGACCCATCTAGATTCTCAGCTTCATGCTCTAACAATGTATCATCTTCAGGCTCTAATACCATATCATTATTAGGCTCGAACACCATATCGTCTTTAGGCTCGAACATCATATCGTCTTCAGGCTCTAATACCATATTATTTAAAAATTCATCACTCGCTTGGCTAATTTAAAATCTACAACCTTGATGAATTAAATATTTCTTTGAATCTGGAGAACTAGAATAAAATAAGATTGTTAATTTTTCATAAAAAATATAATAGATTATAATAATGACCAAAGAATAATAAAGTAATGAATTACCAATATTTTACAATGGTAATTTCATTTGAAAGTAGATTGGTGGTAGTAATATTGCGGTATTGCGGATACTAAAACATTACAGGCGATTTAGAAAATATTTATCAGTAAAACTTGGTCATGAAACTTTATACAGTATATATGCGTACGGTGTAAAAAAAGTTTCCTAACCCAAATCTGATGTATTTGTCATTACCATTGTTCTTTTTAAAAATTCCACAGAAACGATGACAATGGTTTCAAAAATTCCCATAAAATAGGACCTCGGACATCTCTAATATAGGTCATAAATGATCTGCATAAATTTGAAGGTTTTTGCTACTCCTAAAATCAAGTAAATTTGCTAAAAATTCAATTATTACATACAAATTTAGTCTAATTTGCTAAAAATTAAATAATTACATCTAGATTTATATAGGCTATAATACAAACTGCTGGACTATTTTGGATCAGCCCAACAACACGCACAAAAGAAAAAAAAAAGCGAAAATATGCCAAAACTAATGATTAAATCGATCTTGGTGCACTAATTAAAAATGATGAAAATAAATTTTATATATAATAAATATTACTTTAACCCTATAGTCTTAACATTAAGGCTCTAACCCTAAACTATCTAACACACTTAGTTTATTACAAGGGGTACTTTTTTAATTTGTTTAATTTTATTTTTTTTTATTATTTTTTTTTAATTTTAATTTTTTTTTAATTTTTTTTTATATTTGCCCTGTTTTATTTTTTTTTTAATCGGTTTAACTTTTTTTATTTATTTAATTTTTTTCATTATTTTTTTTTTTATTTTAATTGTTTTATTTTTTTTATTTATTTAATTTTTTTTTCTTTTTTTTTAAATTATTTATTTAATTTATTTAATTCGTTTAATTTTTTTTAAATTATTTTATTATTTATTTTTTGTTACTTGTTCTTTTTAAAAAATTATTTTTTATTTTTAATTTTTTTAAGCTATTTATTTATTTTTTTAATTCGTTATAATTTATTATATTTTATTTATTTATTTTAAATTCTTTATTTTAAATTATTTTTTTTATTTTTAAAAAAATAATTATCGGACCAAGATTGGGGTAATTACAAAACCAGGCATGACAAATCCAAAATCACGAACCCTAATCCTAACCACTGACCCTAAGAGCCAAAACGCCTTCATATAACAAGTATTTGCAAACCACATCAATACAAAGATAACGAAGCCACCAACGACATCCAGCTTTTACAGTACTAAAATTGCGCCAAAGATGCTATCAATTGCATCAATATCAAACATGCCACATATACCCGATTTCAATAGTAATGAAACCAAAAACAATAAATCATAGCAACAAAAATCTTAAACACAATATGAAAACGACGAAGGCTGAAACTTTCACCAGAGGTGGTATAAAACAAAACGAAAGCCTGAATTTTCACCAAAATTACAAGATTCCGGTTCGAATCTCTACTATTAGGTTCTAGCAAAACTAGAAAAAAAAGAACTGAAAACGAAAATAAAGAAAGAAACAAAACCGATAGAAGAAACCTTGAATAAATTACATATCCAACTTAAGACAAAATATTATTTCTGTTGCTGATTCCACATTTCTAATATACATACCTAAAGAAAACAAGAAAGGTGAAGTTAGCGAAAAGAACACATAAAAAAAGAAAAAAAAATACCTACCAAAAAAACTACGTAAAATCCACTGAAAGAGCAATAAGAAATCCACCAAAAAAAATATCATAAAAATCACTGAAATCACACCAAAAGAATGTCGTAAAACCTACCGAATAATTAACATAAAACTTACCGAAAATATAGAGCAAACTACGACAACACCAAAGACAATGATACTAAAGACAATGGCACTAAAGACAAAAATAAAACTGACGAATCTAAAAAAAAATAATAATTTGATTAGGGCGCTGACATTTATTATCTAATATCCATCTACTATAGGGGCTTATCCCCACTCTCAGGTAAGATCTATAAATAGAATTTTGGCCAATCAAATTTAACTAAGGTAAGATTCTTCTTGACCCCCACCCCCTAAAATATTACCTAATAAATGTCAGTGCTCTTATTAAATGCATGTAATATAAAGTTTTTCTGAAAGAACGACGTAAAAATTAACAGAAAACTTACTAAAAATATGGAGCAAACTACCAAAGACGTTGATACCAAAACAAAAGACGACGACGCCAAAGATGAGAATAAAAATGACAAATCTAAAAAAAATAATTTAATTATCAAGTGTGTGTAACATCTAATCAGTAATTTTTACTTATCCTTTTCGTGAGTACCCACGGATACCTGCAAATACCCGTGAAATAAAGTTTAATTTTATGACCAAAAAGGGATAATTCGACAAAAAATAAATTATAACAATTCTCTAACCATTTTGCCAAAACTAAAATGGGACTATTATCTGAATTAACCTTAATTTGCTAAAATTTAAATTTGGACCTTTAATCAAATTTGGTCCAATTTGCTAAAAAAAAATAGGACCTATATCATAGATGTCCGGGGTCCTTATAAAATTATCAGCCTGAGCTGATTTCAGATAATGCGTAAATGCTTTACGCTTATTCAATTCAGTCCCAATTCGCTTGGCTTTAACTATATACTGAAACAAAGTTTTTATAAAAGTAACATTATGGATATATTCACAAAAAAAAAATTTTTTTTGCGATTTAAATTCAAATACCTTGCATTTAAAATCGGCCTGTTATACTCAATAATCATTATACTGACTTTATCAAATTAGTGAAACAATCAGATTCTATGAATTCTATAAATCCGCATATTATTGTAAAAACAATTGTAATATGCAGGATTACATTGAATTCATAGAATTCGGTTGTCTTCCTAATTTGAAAAGTGCTTAAGAAACCATAATTATTCATGTGACTCGTTGACCCAGGTCATGACCCGGACTAAATGTCTGACCCGTCAGGTCACTATTATTTGACCCGGGTCAGAACACTAGAAACATTGGGTCAATGGTTGGATAAAGGAGCATTTGACATATTTGCAGTAACGAAAACAAATATAAATAGAAAAAAAGTGTTTTTTGTAGAAAAAACATGGAAAACTTTAAATTCTTTTGGCCAACTATATCAATAAATAAAAGAAAAAGTTTAGGAATTGTATTAGGTATTAAGCATAGTTGAAAAAAGTATTTTAGAAGGTATAGATAGAATTAGTGAATTCATGATAATAACAAGGCTTTATTTTAGAAATATGGAACTAGTTATAATTATGATTTATATTCTTCCAAATAATGGAAGTAAAATGGACAAGGTGATAAATGAGATCACAAACATACAGTCAGGCCTCCATAAATGCATCCTCCATAAATACAATACTTCTCTAAATGCATGTTTTTCTTTTTCGTAAAATGTTATTAGTACTAAATGCATATTCTATATTTTGTAAATGCACATTTTCTTGAATAATATTTTTATATTATAATAACCTTCCTAAATGTATATAGCCAATCAAATTTAATATTTAAGATAGATTATACAGTTTTTAATAAAAGTTATACAAACTTGATGATTTAATTTTAAAGCTACAATTTAATTAGCTCTTTCTAAATACAAACCTTCCTAAATGCACATTGTAGACTTGTCTCTACAAGTTGCATTTATGGAGGTTTGACTGTATAACAAATGGAACAAGCGAACACATATAGTAATTTTAGAGACTTTAATTGTATAGTTGATCTGGATCTAGATAAGATATCAAAAAGTAAAACTAGCATTCATAGAGTTTCAAAAATACATAGATGCCTAAACAAAAATGATTTTATAGACACTTTTAGATTTCTTTATCTGACAGAAAAAGAAGTAATAGCAAAGATTTTGGATATGTAGTTTGTTATGTGTAGTAATCACAAAGCAATTTTTACAATATTATAGCTCAATAGTAGCAGTGAAAAAGAACAGAAAGTATTACAGAATAGTTTACCTATATGACCAGGCTATTGCAAAAATTGAAAGAATTATAGACTAGTATTGGATAAGAAGCTACAAAAAAAAAGACTGTGCTTAAAAAGTTGTCATACACTAATATCGGTAAAAATAGAAAAAAAATTGCCAAATACAGCTAATAAACAAACTTGAAATATTATTAAACAAGTATTATAGAAGCAGCAAATAGGAGCATGCCAAAAAAGAAGATTTATAATAATTTCTTGCATAAAGGAGATCCCAATAAAAATCTAAGTTTTCTGCATTAATTTTTAAAATAAGCAAGTAGATGCAATTGGTAAAAAAGAATAATTTTAAATTTTTTTTTCGATTTCAAAGTGCCTGTTTTGGAATATATACTTTATTTGGGAGATGGCTAAAGCCAGGTGCATTTATATGTTTTTGATTATTTAATTAAAATTAGGGTAAGAGTTAGTTAGAGGTTAGGATTAGAGCTTGACTTATAAATAAAATTGTCTTTCCGACATTTTTTATTAATGCTCCTAGACAGATTTAGACACTCGTTTTTTGTATTTTCAGCGTTTTTCACTTTTTTCTTTGTTTTTGTCTCGTTGGGCTGATCCGTAAAGATCAAATATTACAATTTGATTGGCTTTATATCACGTGAACGCACCTGGCTTTAGATGACCCTTTATTTGGTTTATGCATCTGGATTCTATATAGATAAAAGTACAACTAGCCATACATACACTTTTGGTGTTTAATTTAAGTGGTTCAGCCGAAGGTTCCACACTAGATACTATCCATATCTGCAACCCAACTACGGGAATTGCCTATTTAAACCCTCTGATCTTCAATTTCCTACCTAGACTTTCAATCGATTCACAGAATATCTGTATTATTTATGTGGTTAGTTTAGTCACTTGGGTTTCTCTTCGTAAGATTCCTTAGGACTCCTTCTTATACCCAAAGGTACAATCCGGCTTATCCTCAACAGGAAACTTGGTAGAGTGGTACCTGTCCCACCAGGTATTCACCTACTCTTGGTAACTTACGTATTCACTGAGGCAAACAGCTTGCAGTCAAGGAATATTCAACCGCTACTATTACCTACTTCTGCCCTTATAAGGTTCACTCCAACCCCGGTACCCACTATCACTTTCCTACCGGTCTTTCACTGTTTTCCCAAACTTCCAATCCAGTTGGCCTGGAAGGGTTGATTTACCTGGCATTAGGTGCTATTATAGTTTTTATAATATAGATCCTTTTTCTCCGGTACCATCTGGTGGCCAGGTTGGTAGACCTTGTCCCTGTGGTCGACATCTGGTTCTTCGGCTCTGGTCCAATATTCTGGTTTTGGTAGCACCATCAAAGATCTTTGTTATCTCTTTACTCGGGTCTTGCCAAATGGGTTTCTGTTTTCCCATTTCCTTGGATTTGTCTGTATCACAAGACACAACTTTGCCCGAAAGTTCTCATTCGAGATAGTAACCAAGAACTATAGATAATGTACCTAACCGATCAACAGAAAATAGTTACCACAACACAGGTCTATTTTTCAAAGCGTTGTCAGTGGGATTTGAACCCTAGATTTGCCACTTGGGGAGTGACAACTTACCAATTTCCCTAAGTCACCATACCCTTAAAGGGCATGCCATTTATTATGTAATTGTTACTATGGATACATGGTCAGAGGTAGTAATCACGTCTATATATTATATTAATAAATCAGGATTAGATAAAATGAGTACACCATGCATGAGTAGAAGTGGCTACTAAGTAAAAAATATTACGTAATAAATGGCACGCCTCTAAGAATAATTTTAATATTAACTTGGAAGAAAAAAAGCTGAGCATTAATCTAGATATTGCAAAACAAAACAAAAAATTTAATCTTGGGATACCATGGTTATCAATAAAAAACTTAGAAGATTGGTATAATGATATGAAAATAGCAAATTGTTAATAAAAAAAGATCAGATGAAATAGAAAGATGAAAAAGAAAAGAAATAAAAGATTGCATAGAACATAGATACAAGATGATAGCAAATAATCAAGAAAAGATGTTAAATAGTTTACTGAACTAACCTTAAAGCAAAGTTGTAGTAGATAGACTCTTTAAAGAAAAAGAAGCAACCAAGGTGTTAGTTACGAGTCCAAATAAAGTTCTTGAAGAAACAAGAATGTATTATGAAAATCAAATGAGAGCAAGGAAGCCACAAGATTTCAGCAAAAAGAACATTTTGGACACAAATTTATGAACCAATAAATTGTATCCAAAATACTTGGTTTTAAAATATATTATCAGAAATTACAAAAAAAAAGTAGTACATGCTTCTTGGAAGACTTAAAACCAAAACAGTTCTGGGCATCTCGCATATTATCTACAATTTAATTAAGAAATACTAGTCCTACTACCCAATGTATTTTTTGTCAGTTCGCAAATTATTGCATTATAAAGACAACATTTTCCAGAGAGTGGAAATGCGTACAGATATATTCAATTTCAAAAAATATAAATTGGAATTATGATTTGGAAAATACTAGACCAATTGCTCTTTTAGAAACTTTTAGAAAGTGCATAACGAAAATTTTAATAAATAGGTTATCAGAACATATAGTTAATATAATAGTAGAGGATGCAAGGAAAAGGATGTAAAACTATGGCTGGTGCTACAAAATATGAACAAGGCATTTGATTTAGTTTCGCTTAGTATGTTAAGAAGAGCGATTGAAAGAATCAAAATACTAGACAAAGCAATAGGTTTAATTTTATCACTCTTTGAAAATCAATAATCAAAAATTATAATAGTAGCTGGTCTTACAGAGTTAGTAGGAATGGTAAATGAAATTGAACAAGAGGAGGTTCTTTCTTTTTTGCTATCATGCATTTTTTATAATTCCTTTTTGGTAAGAGTTTAAAAAACAATAGAACTTGATTCTATATTAGTACCTTGGAACCTAAGTTAGGGCTGGAGATTGTATACAAAAAAAAGTGATCAAGGTAGCTATAGTAGCTTATGCAGATGATACTACCTGGTTGGCACCAAATAAGCAGGTTATAGAAAAGATTTTTTTATATTAACGATAAATAAATTAATATTAAAAAGTCAAATCTGATTGTTTTCAACCCAAAAACAAAAATAGAAGAGAGAAACATTTATATAGTAGCAAATCTATTGCAGAGGAAAAACTGTATAGTATAACAAGATTGTTAGGTATTTGGTTGAACAGCAGATTAAATGAAAAACAATTGTCCAAACATTGAAATAGAAAAGGCTAATAGCTAGTCAATTGGCATATATCAACAATATGTATATTATTTCTAAACTATGTTATTTGCTTCAGCTTTTAAAAATGTCAAAAGCATTAATTAACAAAATTTATTAGCTGATTATTAGATTAGCAAAAAACAAATTAAAGCTTCAGATTATGATGCTTAACTATATGATAATATATAAAAATATTGGAAACTTTTTGAACCTTAGAGGCTGAGTTACTAAATAAGCAAATTACTAGTATACACAACTGATTGAATAGTGAAAGCCAAATTAGTGCAATTACGAAAATTAGAATTAAACAAGATTACAAAATAGCTAGCTTGGTAGAGAACTTTGGACATTATAATGGTAATAACCCAAAGTTCTTGGAAAAGCTATGAAAATCCAACCAAACTATATTGGTATTATTAAGAGCAAAAGGAACTAATATTTCTATTAGAGCATTGCAAAATAGCTAGAAGCTATATAGTGCAGGTATAACAATTCGCAGCTTGCTTAGAGATAAAATGGTAATCGAGTATGCCAGAGTACTTTCAGCACTTGACTTGTTTTTCTTGTGCCAACTTCTCAATAAACAAAAAAATATACTTATTTCATGGAACTAGTATATGTAATTAAAGGATAAATCAAATAAAGGGAATCTTCCTCAATAGTTTAAAGATATTGAGAAAGCAGTTCTTGCAAACTCTTCTACAAAAGAAGTTAAACAGGAATTCCAAGTATTAAAAGAGAATAAACTAGCACCTCTAATCAAGCGAAAAAAATTTTCATTAAATAGAAGAAAGAAAAAATGGATGCTAATGAAGAGCAAAGAGAACAAGATAGATATACAAAAAGTAGTTAAGAAAAAAGAAAAAAAAAGTGCTACTAGAAAAATGGCCTGTTATTAATAAGGAGGAAGTGAGAATCAGACTAGTAGCAAATTAAGCAAATATTGCAAATAAGTTACAGATGCAATGAGTTCAAAAGAAAGAAATTTTTATAGTGCTTCAGGGTGTCAAAACAAGAGAATGACTGGGTTTTTGATATGGGGTGAAGTCAATAGAAATGGGACAAATCTATCTAATAAATTTGTCCCATTTCTATTGACTCTACCCTATATATCAACAGATATAGTTAAAAGCTCATTAGAGAAGAGAGTAGTTAAAAGGAAGAATTAGTTAGAATTTCTAAAGCAAGCCTAATAGGGATAATAAATATAGATAGAATAGAAATAGAATTAATAAAAAGACAGGGTTTTAGTTATTATTGTGAAAACCTACTACTAAAGTAGCTAGATAAAATATTAGTATCAAAAAATTTAGTAGTTTTCTATACCAATGGTTCACTGCACAAGAAAAGTTCAGAAAATGGAATGAGCTATAAACAAGGCCTAAGATAGATACAGATCAACAAAGAAGAAAAAAAAATTCAAAAAGGGAATCTTAGTATACAAAGTTGGCCTTTTTCAACAAGAACGGAACTAGCAGCAATCTGGGTAGTTTTATTATTAATTCCACAAGATAGTGAGATCAAGATATATACTGATAGTGCAGCTGCAATTTTAGAAATCAATGCGAGTAAAAGAATCAGATGGTCAAAGTCAAGGGCTATAGTAATAATTATTGGAGTTAGAGTAGATAAATTAGCAAAAGAAGGCCAAGCAGCTCCTTTACTTATAGTATAGAATACAGAAGTAAGTTCAAGAATTAGATACAATATATACTGGCAAGACAAGCTTATTGAAATACCAGTACAAAAGGTTATAAAAGAAATTGAAAACATGATGATAGTAGCAGAATGGAGAATATTAAGCATCCTAAGCTTGTTAGAAAAAAAGGACCAATATTGCACATAGGCTTGGAAAAGTTTATGAAAAAGAATTAAAATGCAAAGTGATGTGAGATGTACCTCAATGTATAAAGAAAGGAAACTCAACTTTTTGATCAAGTGTTTGTATAGCAGGCTTTCGACCCTTAGTAATCTTAAGATAGCGCATCTGGACCTCTATAAAGATGACATATATAAAGTATATAAAAGAGATGCCAAGGAAACTCAGGAACATCTAGCTATATGTAAAGCTCAGGAAATATATTGGCAAAAGAATGAAGAGGCAGTGGTCAAGTTCATACTTGCACTTTTAAATAAAAATAGAAAAAAGAGCAAAATCTCAATAATGCAATTTTGTGATTGTCTATTTGGTACTAGTATACAAGAAAAGAAAGAAAGAAGAGAAGGTCTTATAAGAGTTTATATAAGACTTGTATCAAAGAAGACTTAATAAAACTAGGCCTTACAAAAAATAACATGAAATTAATCTTGCAATGTTTTTATCTTATAGCATGGGACTACTTTCATGGAATAATTTGGAAAATAAGATATAAAAAATAGCAAAATAGGAACAAAAGGAAGAAATTCAGTAGATATATAAAAGAAATAGATAGGGAATGAAATCTTTGAGATCAAGAAGTATGGTTGGAAAGAAGATTCGAAAAAGAAATTCTAGTTCAAGTCATACAGAAAGCTCTACTAATAAAGAAGAAAAGATTAACAAAAAAATTAAAAAAAGAAAAATAGAGCAGAAGCGAAGTTTCCTTAACTTGCACATGATGGTGACAGGTAATAGAATATTAGTTGGTGAAAAGCCATTTTGGTATAGCATTTAGGCTAGTTTAATACAGCTCCTAGTTTCTGAATGATTTTAAACTAGTATAATAGGTTGCACTTGGGCATCTAAGGGTAGCCGGGTAATGTTAAACTTGCAAATTAGGAGTAAATAATAATGATATATTTAATATTTTAATAAAGTGCTAGTAAAACTGCCAAAATGAAAAAAAAATATATATATATATAATTATATTATTATTTTTTTTTATATCTAAGTTCCCAAATTGGGTGATAAAACTTTTATTCAAGTCTGTGGATCAAGAGGGTCTTTTTTGGCACCTTGATATTTATTATATGGATGAAAATATATAACTCAATTAGGGGATTGCCTATTTAATCCCCTTGGTCCTAGTTCTTCCTACCAATCCTACTTGTATTACTGGTATAGCCCTCTGTTATATAAGTTAGTCAAGGTTAGTCCTGGATGCTGTCAACAAATATCCCTTTAAAATTAATTTATCCTCACAGAAAACTTGGTAGAGCATTCTTTGTTCTACATAGATATTATCTATACTTTGGTAACTTATACATTTATTGAAACCAACACTTGTGGTCACTGCAACTGCTACTATTATCTATTTTTGCTTTTGTAAGGTTCACTTCAACCTCAGTACCTACCATCATTTTCTACTGGTTCTTTCCTGATACATTCCAAGCTTCCAATCCAGTTAACCTGAAAGGGTCAATTTACCTGGCATTTGATGCCTTATAGTTTTTCTTCTTCTAGTATCTACTTTTAGAACATAGGTTTTTTTTTTTCGGTACAACTCTGGCAGCCAGGTTGGTGAACCCTCATCTCCAAAGATCTTGTTATTCAGTTTTCCAACACTGGTTTTCAATACTTCAGTTCTGGTAGCACTATCAAAATCTTTGCTACCTTTTTATTCAGAACTTGCCAAATGGGTTTCTGTTTCTCTGGTTCTTTGGATTTGTCTGTATAATGATACACAACTATACCTGAAAGTTTCTATTCAAAATAGTGTACCAAGGCTACAAATAATATACCCAACCAATCTATAAGAAGCAGTTACTAGAATACAGATCTATTTTTCCAAAACATCACTAGTAGAATTTGAACCCTAAACCTGCCAATTGGGGTAACAACTTACCAACTTCTCTAAGTCATTACACTCTTATATAATTATATTATAAAATATTTTTTAATTATAAATAATTAAGAATTATTTTTATTTCTGGTTTTAATGCAATTACGTTATATAGCTATCTTATTTATATTAATAAAAATATATAAAATTTTGCATTATATAAAATTTTACTATAGGTGTGATAACTTAGGGCGCCTACTTTTATCACCTGATTTTAGTTTATTAGTAGCCCTTACCCCCCCCCCCTAGATATGAAAATTATCAGGTCTTATATATAATTTACAAAATTTTTGACCCCCCCCTCCAGAAAATCAGGTGATAAAAGTAGGCTCCCTTAAGGAAGTTAGTAAGATATCACTCCAAGTGGCAAATTAAGGGTTCAAATCCCACTAGTAATGCTTTAGAAAAATAAACCTATGTTCCGGTAACTGTTTTCTGTTGATTGGTTGGGTATATTATCTATAATCCTTGGTTACTATGTTGAATAAGAGCTTTCGGGCAAAGTTGTGTTTCATGACGTAGACAAATCCAAGAAATCGGGAAAATGGAAACCCATTTGGCAAGTCCTGAGTAAGAAGGTAGCAAAGATCTTTGATAGTGCTACCAAACCTAGAATATTGGACTGAAGCCAGAGAAAATCTACCAATTTGGCTACTAGAGTTGTACCAGAGGAAAAGAACCTATGTTATAGAAGTAAATACCAAAGGGAAAAAACTATAATGGCACCTAATGCTGGATAGATCAACCCTTCCAGGCCAACTGGATTGGAAGTCTAGGATATATCAGTAAAGGACCAGTAGGAAAGTGATAGTGAGTACTAGAGTCAGAGCAAACCTTACAAGGGCAAAAATAGGTAACGGTAGCGGTTGCAGGGGTATCTCCTGACTGCAAGTTGTTCGCCTTGGTGAATGCATTAGTACCAAAGCATAGGTAATACCTGTATGGAACAGGAACTGCTCTACCAAGTTTTTCGCTAAGGATAACAGGACCAGGAATATTTGGCTGGCTTCTAAGAACAGTAAATAAGCATCCGGAACTGGCTAATTGACTTATGTAACTGGTCTGTTTCAGTAATAGGATAGGTTGGCAGGAGGGACAGAGGTCAGAGAGTTTAAATAGGCAATCTCCTAGTTGGGCTGTAGGTATGGCAGCTAGTATAAAACCTTCGGGCGGACTACTTAAATTAAACAACCAAAAGTTGTATGTGTGGCTAGTTATATCCTCGTCAATATAACAAATACTGGTGGCTCTCTTGGGACACCAACGGCCCTAATCTCTTGAATAAAATTTCCTAAGTCCCAAAGCGGACACTTTAAAAAAAAAACACACAATTTTACTAATAAATATAATTTTTAGCACTAAATAAACTTATTTAGTACCAAAAAATATATCATTTCAGTATATATATATATTTTAATTTTCTTAATTTTTCAAATAAAGATAAGCAAAAATACATTTTTAATAAAAATTTGCCAATTCTGCACATCTTTATTTCAAAAATTAAAAATATTAAATAATATGCCAAAATAATGGTTTTTAGTACTAAACATGTTTATTTAGGCTTAAAGTTATAATTCATTAGTAAAATTTTGCATAATACAAAGTTTTTTATATTTTTATTAAAAAAATATAGAAAACTATGCATTATACAAAATTTTAATAATAAGGGTGTGGCGACTTAGGGAAGTTGGTAAGTTGTCACCCCCCAAGTGGCAGGTCTAGGGTTCAAATCCCACTGGCGATGCTTTGGAAAAATAGACCTGTGTTACAGTAACTATTTCCTGTCGATCGGTTGGGTATATTACCTGTAGTCCTTGGTTACCATCTCGAATGGAAGCTTTCGGGCGAAGTTGTGTCCGGTGACACAGACAAATCCAAGGAACCGGGGAAATGGAAACCCATTTGGAAAGTCCCGAGTAAGGAGGTAGCAACGATCTTTGACGGTGCTACCAGAACCGGAGTATCGGAAACCGGAGCTGGAGAACTGGACGACATGACCTTCGGAGGAGAGGGTCCACCAACCTGGCCGCCGAGTCGTACCGGAGGAAAAGGACCTATGTTCTGGAATTAGGTACCAGGGGAAGAAAAACCATAGTAGCACCTAATGCTGGGTAGATCAACCCTTCCGGGCCAACTGGTTTGGAAGTTTGGGGCACCCGGTGATGGACCGGTAGGAAAAGTAATGGCGGGTACCGGGGTCGGTGTGAACCTTACAAGGGCAGAAGTAGGTAATGTGTAAGTTACCGAAGTGTAGGTAATACCTGTGTGGGACAGGAACTGCTCTACCAAGTTTACCCGCGAGGATAAATTAGTCCTAAGGGGATGTAGGTAGCATCCGGGACTGTCTTCGACTGACTAATGTATCAGAGGGCTGTACTGGTGATCACAAGTAGGATTGACATGCGAAGCGTTGGACCAGAGGGTTTAAATAGGCAATCCCCTAGTTGGGTTGTAGGTATGGCAACTAGTGTAGAACCTTTGGGTGGACTACTTAAATTAGACAACCAAAAGTTGTACGTGTGGCTAGTTGTACTTTCATTCAATGTAACTCAATTGTGGGTGCGCCCAAAGAGGCGCCCTTGATCCACAGGCTTGATTAAATAAACTCTCACCCAAAGCGGGAACTTTAACACAAAAAAAAAAAANAAAAAAAAAAAAAAAAAAAAAAAAAAAAAAAAAAAAAACAAAATTTTAATAATAAGTTATAACTTTGAACCCTAAATAAACTTGTTAAGCACTAAAAACTACATTATTTAGTAATGCTCAAAGTTTTAATCTAGAGCTAACTTATACATCGCACATGCGATGTTGTCGCACCTGCCGCAGATCATAAAATCAGGTGTAACGTAAAACCAATTAAAATAACCCGTTTTTTTCATTAGGGTGAGGTAAAAATTTTGCGAGAATTTTTTTTGTTACGTAGTTATACTCAATTATCTGTTATAGATTTTTTGATCGTGTAACGTTTATACCTGATATTGGGAGAGCAACATATAAGGCGCATCGATGAATAAATTTTTTATATACGTATATTAATAATTTAATAATTCTAATAGGCCAATTCTATTTTGACCCGGGTCAAAGTGAGCCGGAATTATATTAATCATAGCCAGAATTATGTTAATGCAAACTAGGGGTTTTTTAACAGCTATCGTTAACATAATTCTGGCCAAAACTAACCCTAAATTCTAAGAGAGGGTCATTTTGACCGGGTCAAAATAGAATTTTAATAAATTATTATATTTGCGGACCTAAAATAAAACGAGTGGACTGGGCCGGCAAAAAATTAGTAAATTTTAATGCGGGCCGGGCCGGCCAAAAATTTGATAATTTGCAGGCGGATAGATAAATAATTCTCCACTTCATTTTACTAGCAATCACGATCATTTTAAAAAAATTAAAAAATATAGGGGTCACACTTTGCAAATAAATGCATTCGGTTATCTTATAATGTTAAATTTTTCCATTATACAAAGGTTTGTATAAATGTCAGTTTCTATCATTATATTTGTCATATCAAAGAGCTCTATATATCAAAAAATTGTGAAATCAAATACGTTTGTTTTGTATAAACAGGGAAATTGATTATATAAATTTATTAGAAAACAAAAAAAAAAAAGATTCTAACATAAAATGTCTAATTAAGTCAAAGCAATGACTTACAAAATTTAGTGTTTAATAAAATCTTTGAATAAAGCTAAGCAATATTTAGAAGTATTAAATCCTTAGTTGCTTAGAAAGTCAACATTCGATAATAAGCATAAAGTAACACGAAATTACAATAATTTCGTTAAACTAGTAAGATACTACACGTTAAACCTTACCAGTATCTCATAATCTCAAGTTTCTACGAATGCAATGCTTTATATAAATCAGAGTTTATTGTGAAAGGTGTATAAAGAGGTAAAAAAAAAAGCAGAATCAAGTCCATACGAGTAAAACAAAAAAAAAAATAAACAAATAGAAAAGAAACCACTGAATGTTATGCACTAGAGATTATAACAACAACGCACACAATAGAGGGACACAAGGGAAGGCAAATAAAAACATATTTATTTTTCATAATGCAACAATATATCTATAGAACTCGTTAAATTTAGCGACTAAAGTTCTGCGTTGCCAACCTTTGGCCCCTATACCGTATTACACTATTATTGTTTATATTGAATTCAAATTAAATCGTAAGAAACAAAACTGCAAGTAAAAAGCAAGCAAACGTGTACCAAAAATAGATTAATATCTCAACCATTTACTTACTAGCATATTTGCGCGTCCATTCTCGAGCTGTCGCTTCATAACGGGCGCGGTCAGTCTTGTAAACATGAGCAATTTCAGGTACGAGTGGGTCATCTGTAGTGTTCAAAATTACTTTAGTTTTGTGTACATGTTTGATAAATTTAAGTTTGACACATACCTGGGTTAGGATCAGTCAACATCGAGCAAATAGACAAGAGCACTGAAAAGAAAATCATTAAGTTATATAGAATTTACATGGAAGAAATAATTACGATATATTTTACATAAAATGAATATATTTTACCTTTCGAAATGGTAAGAGCAGGTGACCATTGGTCTCTTAGAATATCCAGGCATATACTTCCATTACTGTTGATATTCGGATGATAAATTCTTGTCGTAAAATTAACCTTAGCACATATATATGTTTTATTTATGTTAGACAAATATCATTCTTACATATTATTAGCGAGAGACAATACCTTTGGTGGTTTGAATGGATAATCTGTAGGAAAGTGGATGGCAAGAAAAAATACACCACCAGTGTATGGAGATTCGGTCTAGTGCATATGAAACCAAAAAATCAATTCTAATCTTTAAATAATTCAATGAATACTAGTAGAGATTAAACATTACTTACAGGGCCCATAATTGTTGCTTGCCAATGAAAAAGATCTTCTCCAATAGGACCAGCGCTGCAAGACGAAGGTGGGTCTCGCCCTAAGTCATGCAATTCCTAGAAAATAAAATCAAATAAGCATCAAAAAAAACGTCGGAGTCAAGAAAGTTTAATATTGAACAGTATTCTTCAACCAATATACCCAGTGTTAGCTTTAACTTACACGGGCTTTACTTGTTTTGCTAATAAAAGAACATTGTATCATTTTACAATCAAGTTTAAAAAAACGAGTCGACAACATAGAAGAAACTACCAGGCCCTTGATCTGGGTAGTTGTAACGCCTTTATTCAAAGCGTTGTTTTAAAATAAATGGCATTCTTTGAGATTTGTAAAATAACCCAACAGGAATAAAGCCACCAAGGTCCGAAAAAAAAATCCAAACAATGTTTAAACGAACTAAGGCAAGTATATTCCTGTGCTCTTTTAAAGAAATACACTTTAACTTACTTTATTAATTCTTTTCAGAGCCATTTCGTTTGTTGCAAGTAGAAATTATTAAGAGAAAAAAGTATGTTGTAGAGAGAGATGAACAAAGTCCTTTTTTTTTAAGGTTACAAGGCTAGTTTACCGCGGGGGTGTGGAATATTGTGGAAGGGTAAAGATGATTACCAAGGCAATCAATTTTTGGTTTGGGGAGTGACCGGGTTTTTTTATAAATAGTAACAACATGACCTTGCAGTCCCCGTACTCCGCAGTTGTTTCCAATCAAATAGTTTGTGTAATCACGTGATAGGGTCGCGATCATGACTCGTTACGAGTTTTCAGATTTACGGAGTTGCTTTTCAAAAAATTCCGATATACCGGTACATTTAATCAGCACCCTATGAAATATTTGTGAAACAATACCAATCGGATTCTTTATTATGACAGAGATTCAATTCTCATATGTTCAGCTATGTCATTAAGATAATGTCTAAATTTGTTAATTATTATATGTAGAGTTTAAATCATTATCTGAATCACAGCTATGAAATAACCAATATAAGTTTGTTCTTTATAATTTTCGGCAAGAGTATACAAAGCGACATATATATTTTATATTTACTACTAATCTTTTGATATATCTAATTTATAGTTGTAAATCATTTATTTTCGGGCTTTCATTGATTCGAAAGCTTTTGCCCGCAGCTGTTCAAGTTGTTCTAGCCCGGACATCGACGTCTATAAAAAATATATATATATAATTTAAAAGCAAATTCATAGATTAGTTAACTAATCTCTCCCTTCAAAAAGAGAAGATTGATTGAAATACCTTTTTGTTTTCCTCCTCGTCTTCATCATCATTCCATTTTGACTTGAAGATAGGTGCATCTGCTACCTTTTTTCTAGGTGGTGAATTTTGAACTGAATCAGTTTCTTCAACTGAATCAACCAATCTTTTCCTAGCTTCATCTTCGGTTACAACATAGCCAGTGTGTTGGTCATGATAATTTCTTCCTGGAGAAGGAGTAGAACTATACTTTTCAGAAGATGCCTTCGTAACAATTTCTTCCTTGGAAAGACGACGTCGTTTACTTGTGTCCTCTTCCTCTCGACTTCTGCTACGACGCGACCTTCTTTCTTCATACCTTCGTTTTTCTTTGCTTCGACTTCTACTACCACGTCGGTGGCTCTTATGCTTTCGGCGTTCTCCGCTACGTTCCCTGGTAACACGATCTCTGCTTTTACTCCTACTTCTTCTATGCGATCGTCGTTGATGTCTACTTTCGGCACTCCTGCTTCTCCGATGGGATCGTCGTTGATTTTCGACACTTCTACTACGGCTACGAATTCGGTGAGAATTTCTACTTCTACTACGTCGTCGGGCAGATTTCTGGTCACGATCCTATAAAGATTTACTTGTAAGACGAAATTGATTTGGAATGAAACAATAGCAATTCGGTCTATCAACCCAACCGCCACATTAATTACATGTCAAATTTGGATTCACACTATACCCGTCTTTCTCGTTCTTCTTTACGCTCTTTTTCTCTAATTTCTCTAAATTTTACCCTTTCTTCATCTTCTCTTTCACGCCTCCTTCGAATTTCAGCCATGATACGCTCATCATCTTCCTGTAATTACAAGTATTAAATATCACCTTCAAATACGAATACAGATCGATACTTTAAATATTTCAACCTTTCTTTTGCGAATTTCTTCCATTTTCTGCTCAAGAAATATGGCCGGAATCCCACTTTCACAATCCTGAGCTGATAAAAGTAACTTCCATAATTCTGTGACAAAAATAGGTGCATTCCTTTCCAGAAAACCTGTAAGGTTGATTTGCATCATTCTAGGATCAAGATCCTTGTAAACAAATATGAACACAAGTGGCAATTGAGATGTAAATTTACAAATTAAATCCTTGTATTATAAAGCAAATACAAAATTCAAAAAGTTTCATATAAAAGTTTGACTCACCGTTTCTTCTAATAGTCCAAATACATAATTAACAACGACCTCGTCTTCACCTCCTAATAAGTCAACAATTTTTTGTGCGATCCAAGGTTTGATGACTGTCATATTCACTCTTTTCAAATCAACCTATCAAATGAAAGTGTAATGGAAAGAATGATATTTGAGATGAATCGTTTAGATAACAATCAAGACGAATTTTGTACACATTTATCCATTACCACGTTCCCTCTACCAAAGAAATGGCGAAGAAATTATCCAAGAACATTTGAAACCAACGACCCAAAGAAAAGAAAATTGTGCGGATCAGTCCAAACTTTAATCGCAAATATTAAAAAAAATCTATGTTGCCTTAATGGGCGATTGATTATCCAGAAAAAGATAATGGCGAACTATTCTCGGCCTTTTACGAGATTGTATGGATAGCATAGAATCACAAAAAGCAAAACTAAAATTTTTTATTGGATGTGTTCATTAGCAAGGTTCTATAATTAATTGGGCCGTATGGTCGACTAAAGATCAGCGAGGCGTGATACAGGACTCAATGTTGAAGAGTAAAGTGCCCAACGAATGGTTAAAAAGGGCCATACATAATATCCTTGATTTGTAAAAAAGAAAAAAGGATTCTGATTTACCTTTCTATTAAATTCTGCAGGAAAATTCATGCTTTTTAATAATTTTTTTTGTTTATCTGAAAACCGGCTATCTTGCTCCAGGCTTGTGCCCTGTGTAGATCACGAACAAAGTTAATATTTAATTATAAATTGCTCTGGTATTAAAGGATTGAAGTCAAACCTTGAAGAAACCTCCGTCTCCCATCGTAAATCAAGTTTATTTCACAAGGTATTTGAAGATGCGCAATTGAGCACTTCTAGTCTTTATTACAACGAATGCAAAGATTTTTTTTTATCATGAATAATCCATTTACATTATCCAATGATTTTTCAGAAATTTGTCTGCATTAAATTTGATGTCGTAACCAGTATTTATTTTTATTACGTAATTTAAATTATTACATTATATATTATTTAGACTTTTTACTATATGTGCAAAAATTTATTATATTTTGCACGTGATTTCCTCATTAAGTATTTTACATACGTTATCTTATACGTCAAAGAACTAAGATCGATTCTACTAGCAATTTTCCGGCGTAATCCGGTGTAATTCTACATTGTTCCCAAACTTTAATCATTTCCTGCAGAGTTAGTAGATAGGGCATATTTTTCTTTGAATAGCCATCTCCCATCTCTTCTATTTTAGGTTCTTTTTCGAATAACGCTTGTTTCAGAAAGTACCTGATTGAATTAATCAACCTTTTATCGATTTCCAAAGGTTTTACATCAAAAAGTGGATACTCTGTCAAATTTACATGCACGTTCCAAATACCATCTCGTTCTATTATCTTGTTGGCAAAAATTGAGAGAATCACATCTCCAACATTATTGGTTGCATTTGGAGGTCCGATGAGGCATGTGATATGCTCTGCAACGTGAGATTTTCCGTGATCCACCGTTATCATTTTCCCAGCACAAACGGCATAATTCTTGTGTTCACCATCATTAATAATTAACGGAAAAAATAATGAAGTTTTTGATTGATAAGCCCTGGTAGACTTGGAATGAAAGATGGGGCTAAGTGCCGTGGCAGTTTCTGGACATCCATTAATGCCAGAAAATCGCAATTTTTTTTGATCCTCTGCATATAATGAGGATCCAACAGTGTATAATGCAGCACCTGTATTATTTGTACTATTTATATTATTTGTGCTATTTGCGCTATTGGCGCTATTTGCATTATTTACGCTATTGGCGTCCGTCCACACACCATTTTTAACCGTCTTTAATTTGGGCGCTAAAAACACCGCATCCGGTAAATGCGATTCTATATTATTACATAAAAAAGATTTTGACCTTGCTCGGTATCGAGAATGGGTCCACAATGGTATAGCAGGCTTTGCGAACTCAACATAACTACATTCATAATCGCCATCAGGACCTAATGGCCCGCCATCCGGATGTACCATTTTCTGTATAATTCCAATGTCCTTTTCAAAGGTTTCTACTAACACCTGCCTTGGCGGAAGGACTTTGGCAGAGAATTCAATTGTGTGATTTCGGTTAAACTCTGGAGGGCAATTTTTGAAAATGCGAGTATCATTACATGGTGTGACTCGAAATAAATTTTGATGAAATGCTGCCATTAATAAAATTGTAAGGAGTAAAACGTTAGGCTCCCGCCGCAGCTGAACTTTTTTAGAAGTGATCTCGTATTGACGATCAAATACATTCATCCAAGGATTTAAAGAAATTCGTGAATTACTAGTTGTTTGATAAACAGACGTGCTCAATTTTGAAGAGAATTGATGATCTTTTGGTTCATTAACTATCAATGTTTCAGAGATCAAGTTATCATCCTGCTGCATCTCGTCCAACGTAGACAAATCAAGAATGTGAATAGCACTATCAATATATTGTTCAGTGTCAAGATCTGAATACTCCAAAAATTCATCCGGAATAATAAGATTCGGGTTATTTACACGATTCCTACGTATCTTATCTCGTTCTTGTTTTGTTGGAGGAGAACATATATTTTGATAAGATAATGACTCTCGGATAGTGATAACCAAGTCTTGTATTTCACGTATCCAATATAAACTAATAAACTGTTGTTGACACCAATTTAATTCTTCAGCTCTATCAAATTCGTTGTCGTTTTGTGTCGTCTCTTCCCAAAATAAATAAGCACGAAGGTGGGATATTAAGTCGGAACCTCCCTGTAACTTATATTCACCAGGTAAATTTAAATGGAATCTTTTCATTGCCGCACTAATAGCGATTTCTTGATTAGGTGGCTGCACAATGACGCCTCGATTTTGTAGGATAGCTGTTGATAAAATGGATAAATTCAAATATTAGTCCATCATCTCTTTCTCAGGTCATTATTAAGTACAACCAATAAATTCATGCTTACCTGCAATAATCATAGTGTCATATAAAGATCCAAATATAGCACCATATACAACTAATAATCCTGAATGAAGATCGATCGGGAGCTGTGCGAGGATCGATCCAAGTCTAGTAACTTCGTATTCATAGGTTATCACGCTTCCTTGAACCCAGTCATCTGTTTCCCTAATGATTGGGTTAGATTTAGTGACAGCTCCTGTTGTTTCCAAATCTTCTAATGCATAATCAACTGCAGTATCATCAGGCGGATCTACACAGCGGGACAACAATGTACGAGGATCTCCGAAATTTGCATATATGCATCTCAGCAATAAGGAATTAAGTGGCGTTCTTCGAATCTCGGGAGTCCTTTCTTCACATAATTGGTCATAAAACCCTTTTGGTACGAACCTATAAAGCTGAGAGATCACAGAGACTTAAAAAAGATGACATCTATTATGATAAATTGTCACAAATCATCTAATAATTACCACTCCAGGTCCTACTCTACCAGCCCTTCCGCGTCGTTGTTCAGCACAGTCTTTACTTATCCATTGCTCGTTCAAGCTATAACATCTCGTAGCTTTATCGTAATATACATCTTTGCGCAAACAGGAATCAAATATAATTCGTACGTCGGGAACCGTTATTGAACTTTCAGCAACATTAGTTGCTAATATGATCTAAATTTATCAAAATATTTGATTAGCATATCAGAATGAAAGTGTAAAAATAACGCCCGCAGGAAGAATATTTTACTGCACTTTTCGGTGATTACTTTTGGGACGTTGCATAGCCATACATTGCTCATCTATTGTGACAGTAGAATGAAGCTTTATCACAGTCATAAAAGGAATTGGTTTCCCGTCATTCTGCATCATTCCACATCTAATGAATACAATGTTTTCAAAAAAAGAACATTTCATATTTAGGCAATTAGCAACAACTAGTTATCCGGAGCAAAGCGGAGGACAGTTTACGACTGTGTTTGATCAACATCACGTGATAAAATATGTCTGATCGTTTCATAATGCTGATTGGTTGAATAATGACAATCAATCACATGATGAGCTCCAGACACATCTAGTGTATACATACCGTTGTTGTTCATTACAAAACACCAATTGGTCTTCCTACATGGGTTTCAAGGACCATTAATTGTAAACCAAAATAGATAAAGATAAATAAATAAATAAATAAATAACCGGTTCAGATCTTACCACTTCAGCAATGATAGATATTCCCGGCAAAAAAACTAAAAATGCTTCATCGGCAGAACATGTAGCATGGCAATGCATAATCCAGTTTATTAAAACGTCCCTCCTTTCTTGCATCATTGCAGGTTTCTTAGGTTCACTCATAATTAACGTTTGATACGCTTCGGTAACTTCCAGACCCTGACAAACATCTTCTAGATAGAATACATCAACTGGAAAATTCTTAGAGGGTACATCTATCCATGGGATTTTCGATATAATACCATCCTTCTCGGTTTCAAATTCACGAAAATAATCTGTAAACTTTTGGACATTCATAGTGGCCTAAATTGTTGACGGATACAAAACATAAGTAAATAATTGGAAATCAACTTGAAAGAATCCGAACCCACCGACATAATGATCAACTTTAAAGATGGATTCATTCTCATAATTTCGCAAAGGTGGGCCATCATTAAATCGTCGTCGACATTTCGTTCATGGATCTTTGAATTCAAAAAACTGACTTATTACGATGAAGATAACATTGACAAGTAAAAGAAACTTATAAATGTATACCTCATCCATGATTACATGAGTGTAAGACTTTAAATATCGATCTGTTTTTAACATTTCCAACAAAATGCCTGTCGTGACATATAATAATCGAGTTGACGAAGAATATCCATTTTTACCACCAATATGAAATCCCACTTGCCCACGAAGTCTCGTTCCCCGTTCAGAAGAAACTCGATGCGCAAGAGAAGCTGCAGCGATACGACGCTTAGACAATGTAAAATTAAACAAGATATTTAGTTGTAAACCACCAGCTACATGAATCATCCCTTAAAAATATGTGATACCGGTTGTGTACATATTATGTTAACGGAAGCATTCCGTTGTAAGCAATCATCGAGTATGTATTGCGGGACTTGGGTTGACTATGAATTAAATTATTAATTACCATTATGAATAATAAATTTATCTTAAATAAATACGTCCTTGCTAATTTATACCTTGCCACATCCCGTACTTCCGCTTAATACAACTACCTTATTTTCTCGAATAATGTTAACAATATCGTCCCTGCGAGATTCAATAGGAAGTCGCGTCCGTTTAATTTCAGGAATCCAAGCTGATCCATCATCAATATGAGAATCCGGTGGCGAAAAATATTTTGTTGATGCTTTAAACTTTTTGTAATTAAGCATATGAACTGAAGGCCTTTGCGCGGATTTAACTGGACAAAGAGTGTTAAAGATTGCATGTTCTATATACTGTTCGTTAGACCCATCTTCAGGGACACCTTCTGACTGTGAACTATTTGACGTGTCAGATCCGTTTGCTGATAAATTGACCCTTCCGTTCAATGGGCCATTAGTGATTAACTTTTTACGTAGGTTAAACTTGACTTGTTCACGCTGCAATTTCTGGAGATCAAAAACTATATCCTCAGCTGAAGAATCATCGTCTTCGCTAATGCTATCTTCAGAAGAACTCTCGTCCGAGATTGTTAAAATAGAACTATTCTTGGGAATCGAAGCCAATGAACCAAAATACCAATCTATATCATCTTCCGCCATTGCTTTGCAATTGATTAGTATTTTGAATTGCAAAAACTAAATATAATGATTGGTTGATTATTGGGACTAGGATACTACTAGGATTATCACAGTGTATATAATTCATGTGCACTATGTGTATTTTTTTTAATTTTGTTTAGTGTGCACAATTTTTAAATTAGATGTAGTATAGTAAATGTATAGATGTTTCTTATAAAAAATTTTTTTGTGCATATCATAAAAGTTGTAATGCATTACATTATCTTTAATTTAATGTTAAAATTTTTTGTGCACAAATTGTGCACTATATAATAGTGCACAATTTTGTGCACAAAAGTTTTTAAAGATAATGTATTATAACTTTTATGATATGCACAAAAAAAAATTTTATAAAAAACATGTATATATTGTAGCCCAGATAACCAATTGTCAATTGGGCCAGCCTAGATGACAATTTTTACATCCAAAAATAAAAATTGCCCTAAACTGATCTCTAACTCTACTTTAATTTTACCCTAACTAATGTTTCGGGCGAAATTCAGATATTTCGCCTGATCCGAATCCGAAATATAGGCGATATTAGTTTCGTTTAATATTTAAATTTCCGATATTTCTGATATTTCCGTAATTGCCCAAAATATGAACTTAATTCGAAATTGTCCGAATTGTCCGAAACTATATTAATCATGTAAATCAAATCTGACCAATAGAATTTACGCGTATGCAATGTTAAACTAATATAGTTTGTAAATGTTTTTTTGCATCTAACCAACAAATTTATAAATATCGGAATTAATAAAAGTTTGGCGTTCAATATTGCTCATTACCCAACTGATTATTACTAATTATGATTCATAAATGCAATATATGATATATAATTAAAACTTATTTTATAATTAAATGAATAGCGTCATATGATGTCCCTGATAATACGGTTAGGAGTTTTTTTTTTAAAAAAAAAAAAAACTTACTTTACATACTAAAGATAAGTTTCTTGCGCAAGATGATAAATTATCACGAAATTAGAGTTCAGTGGCATATATTTAATAAAAAAAAAGTATAAAGATATGATTAGCTTTGAACATAAGTAGTACTTCGCTATAATAGAATTATTGAACAGTAATTAATGGCTTTCAAATGCATCGTTTGATAGCTAAAAAACCATCAGATTAATAAAAAAAATACCAGATTAGTATTAATAAAGATTATGAGTCGACTCAAATAAAGTTCTTTCCGATTTATTAATAGTATTCTTTAAAACCAGTAAGCGAATATTTAATGTGGCGAACTTAATTATATAATATTATATAATTACAAATATAGTTAGATCGCCAAAGTAAAAAAATTAGGATACGTGTCATTTCACCGACAATCATTTCACCAACAGCTCACTTAACCGACATTACACAAAGTGACAATTTACTAAAAATACATACCTGCAACTAATAAAACCCTAACCTTATGTGATGTCGGCTAAGTGAACTTTCGGTGAAATGATTGTCGGTGAAGTGACCACCTTCCAAAAATTATTAGTAACTGCCTTAAATATAATAGGTATTTTCAAATATATATTTTTTTTTTCAACAAAAGCCGAACTCGGGTTTTGTTGAAAAAAAAAAGCAAAAGTATATTT
>QKWP01001764.1:27946-46916 GCA_003550325.1 Gigaspora rosea | reverse complement strand
GTAAAAGGCTTGCATAAAAATATTTACGCTTTGGAATTATCGTGCAAGAAATAATTAGATGAATTTGATAGTCAGTTTAATAATAAAGTTGTGCTGATTGCGGTCAAATTTGCTTCTGAAATTTCGATTATTAATTGATAAACAATATTTGACAATTTATAGTATGTATACAATTAGCGATGATGAAAAAATTCGTTGCGGCATATATTATTTAAGCATTATTAGTTAATAATTTGATCATAATTATGATTATGATTATAATTATTAAGTATTAGTTAATAATTTGATCATAGTTATGATTATAATTATTAAGTATTAATAATTTGATCATAATTATGATTATAATTATTAAGTATTAGTTAATAATTTGATCATAATTATGATTATAATAATTCAGGAGGTCTCATCACTACGTACGTACAATTCAATTTTGCCCAATCGGTGTTCTTGTTTATTGGCCGATTAGAGGTTTTTTTTATTTATTTGATCCCGGATCGGACTCGGGTCTTTTTACTCGGATCCGGATTTGAACTTGGACCCGATCCGGTTTTTCGGATCGGGTCCGGATCTTCAAAAATATCTGTCCGATTCGATCCGTGCGGAACACTAACGTTCACCCTACCCTTAACATGATTGACATTTTTCTTTTTTTTTTTTTTTTTTGTGTTAAATTTCCCGCTTTGGGTGAGAGTTTATTTAATCAAGCCTGTGGATCAAGGGCGCCTCTTTGGGCGCACCCACAATTAAGTTACATTGAATAAGAGTACAACTAGCCATACGTACAACTTTTGGTTGTCTAATTTAAGTAGTCTGCCCGAAGGTTCTATACTAGTTGCCATACCTACAACCCAACTAGAGGATTGCCTATTTAAACCCTCTGGTTTAACGCTTCGCATGTCAATCCTGATTGACATTTTTCAATTATAAATGAAAGTCGATTTGTATAATAAAAAATAGAGATAATGTAAAAGAAAGATTAAACGAAGTTGTCTAAGTCCAAGCACATCACGAGGCTACCCGATAGTCACCTGCTACATTTAACCAATCAAAATTGTGAAATTTGATTAATCCCGGATCAGTCCGAAAATCAAAACAAATAGTTAAACTCAATTATCTCAAAATAAGATGAATATAAAAATGAGCCCTTTCAATAGGAAACACCCCATATACATTTACTTATATTTTATATACTCGAGCACAGGTAAAAAATTAGGCATGCCTCTGAGGGCATGCCGTGAGTTGAGGCATGCCCCTCGTGCCTATAGGCATGCCCTTTTTGTATAAAAAATATCAAACAATTGCTTTTTATTCTCTAATGTTGCTTGACTATCTACACTTCCGATTACTTCCAACCATATTAGCCAATTACATATGATATTTATGTCACATAACTAGGGCATGTCCAATAGCTAAAATGCATGCCTATAGGCAGTGTTGTCATGGGACAAGGACACGGACGGCGGACAGTCCGGGACGGGACGTCCGGGACATGTTCGCCCAGAATTTTTTTTGTCCCGGACATTTGGCGACTAAACACGTGATCATCAACCAATAAAATTCGTATAATTCCGCAAATTGATTGGTTTTACCCGGCGGACATGTCCATCATGTTGGGACATTATTGCGGACATGTCCCGGACGTCCCGTCCCGGACTGTCTGTGTCCCTGAAAAATCAGCGGAACAATGTCCGTGTACAACACTGCCTATAGGCATGCTCCTAAGGCATGCCCAAAAGGCATGCTCGTGCCTTTGTGCCTCGAACCCTACATATAGATCATAACTGATCTTAGGGTTCTGAAGTTCAGTTCAGTTCAATAGAGGTTTAGGTTGAACCTGAACCTGCTCTAAAAGTTCAATACTGAACTGAACATGAACCTAAACCTGAACTTAAAAAAAGTTTAGTTCAGGTTCAGTTCAAGGTTCATAAACATGTTTAGGTTCATAATATATGCACATGTTTACCTAAATCACAAAGTTAGAATCAATTAGTAAAATTTAGAAAATTATAGAAATTTGTATAATTTTATTAAAAAATTATACAAATTTCTATAATTCTCAAATTTTACTAATTGATTATAACTTCTTGCACTAAGTAAACTTGTTCAGAAAATACATCAAATTGGCATATTTTATTTTAGGGGCATGCCATTTATTATGTAATTTTTACCATGAATACATAGTTAGATATAGTATTTCACACAGATTGGATTGGACAAATATTTTTAAAAATCTGAATCCGATCTGAAATTTCAAATCGGGTCCAAGTATAGATTTGAATCATTGTTTAAATATACAGATCCGGATCCTGACTGGATCCGAAGAACTCTTTATATATGAAGGATCGGATCTTTTCAGATCTTTTCGGGTCTTTATATGGATTCGAATCTGACAGACCGAATTCGAATCCTTAATTTTTGGGATCCGACGAGTACAGATTCGGATCGGGTCTGCGGAACACTAGTTAGAGATAGTGATCACGTCTAAATATTATATTAATCAATAGAATTAGATAAAATGATCACACAATACATGGGTAGAGGTAGCTATAAAGTAAAAAATATTACGTAATAAATGGCACGCCCCTTACTTTTCTTAAAATTTGAAGAAAAGATACTTAATTTTGAAAATTTTTATCAAAAATTCAAAATTAAACATCTTTAATGCAAATTTTAATAAAAATAAAATAAAATATACCAATATAATGTATATTTTGGTACTAAACAAGTTTACTTAGATTAAGAAGTTATGATCAATTAGTAAAATTTAGAAAATCATAAAAATTTGTATAATTTTATTAGTAAAATTATACAAATTTCTATAATTCTCTAAATTTTACTAATTGATCATAACTTTTTGATCTAAGTAAACTTGTTCAGTACCAAAAAATACATCAAATCAGCATATTTTATTTTACTTTTCTTAAATTTGAAGAAAAAATACTTAATTTTGGAAATTTTATCAAAAATTTAAAATTAAGCATCTTTGATACAAATTTTAAGGAAATTAAAAAAAGTATACCAATGTGATATATTTTTTGGTGCTAAACAAGTTTACTTAGATCAGGAAATTATGATCAATTAGTAAAATTTAGAAAATCATAGAAATTTGTATAATTTTATTAATAAAACTAGGCTAATGCGTAGCATTGTAGAGCTGGAGCCAAAATAATTAAAATTTTAAATACTTTTTTTTTTTTTTTTTAACTTTGACGGCCTTGCTAGAACCTAACTAGTTTATTAATCCTGAGCAGTTTACAATTGTAAACGAACTAATTTATCCACTATTATATAGGTCCAACATCATCCGGCTACTTCTAAGAGCGTCCAAATACAACTCGTCGCACCAAACTCCTGAGAGAATGGAGTCTCAACGTCAGTGCCGTCAAGTTTATAGGATTTCTCTTCAAATCCCTCCCACCTAGCATCAATGGTGAGGTCAGATAATAATAGCATGTACTATTATCTGTATACTACCATTCAAGAAAAAATAAGATATAAAAGAAATAAAAGGGTCGTAAAAAAAAGAGGTAAAATAGCATCGAACATAGACGAAAAACCAAAAACAACAACAAAAGAAAAAGATATAAAATGAGAGAAACAAAGAAAAAGCCTATAAACAAGGCAGAACTGACTAATCCTATCTAAAAAAATGAGAAAAAAGAGATGAGATAACAAATACTAATACTAATACTAATACTGCTAATGTTTAAAAATTATAATACTGCGCAGCGTAATTTTGCCAAAATATTATGTACATAAAAGAAAGAAAACTAAACTACATCTAATAGAAAGTTCTAGAAAGAAATTTCATCTCGAATTTTTCACCAAAACATCTCACGTGTCATTTGTTTATTCGCAAGATTCAAATTCACTCGTAACTGATTCCGATTAGGTAGATGTATTCCCAAATTGGAAGGAGTAAATACTGCCAATCTTTTGGAGGGGGTAAACTGAATTGCCCACTTTTTGGCAAAATTTCGAAAAAACCAAAAAGAGATAGCAGGGAGACCAAAACTTGTAAAGAGTGTAAGTTTTATGTTTTGTAGAATAGTATAGATAACCAAAAGTATGTTTCTGTCTAGACTTCTATATCTTTTGACAAAAACTCTAGGGTTTTAGTCCTACTATGTTTTCTATAGCAACGAAGTTTTCTACCTGGAGAACCAAACCCACAAGGAAAAATCTTTTTTAGCTCTATTTCAGTCTTCTCGCATGCAATCTGAAGTCCTGTATCCAAGTTGCTTCTAGATAGAGTTTTTGTTATGTATAAAAATACTAACTACAAAATTTTCGTAGGTCGGTGCTTATGGGGAATTTTGGTCCGGAGGATCGTTGGAAAGAGTTGTAAATCGAATTTGAAAATTTTAAATACTATATTGTACTGCATATTATATTTATATAATTTTATTTAAAAAATTTATTTTTAAAAATAAATAGTATTAAATACTATTTATAAAATTTATAATTAATAATTACAATTTAATTGGCTCAAAAAGACAGAAAATTGATCAATTTTTAGTCATAGGCACTTAAAAAGGTATTGTCGGCTCGTTGGTCCTATGGTTTCGCCTTTCTCATAATTATTTTTTACTTTTTTTTAGAGTTTATTAAATTAGCTCAACTATGAATACCATCTTTAACTGATTAGTCTCATTTAACAACTCTCATCTTGGCAAATAAGCATACATGCAATGATCCAGCCAAAGAAGAAAAAGTGGGTAGTGAAAAAGAAGATGATTTAAACTTTTTAATTTGCTTAAAGATTTCAAAGGTTGAACTTAATTTGATATAAATCAGAATTCTTAATTATTTTATTAAAAATATAGAATTTTTTAATTTTAAAAAATATAATTTTATATTTTTTTGTTTAATGTATATTTAAATATAAAGAACTTCTATTATAATAATTCATCACGATTTCAAAAAAAAAAAAAAAATCTCTTTCTGCTAATTATCTGTTTCAAAAACGGCACAAAAGAAAAATTTAGTATAGAGCAAAAACCACATTAAGAAAGGTGTCCAACTCAAATAACAAAAAAGAAGAGCTTTCAAAAATAAACAGTAGTTTAATAAGCACACTTTGTACAAAAACTACTAGCTAGAAGGTTGAAAAGAAAATTTCTGCTTTGGAAAAAATTTTTGTTGAAATTTTGGGAATTCCTTTTAGACCCTGTACTGCAGATCTGTTTTGATTGATCTAATTATGTATCGATAAACAAACAAATAGAAATTTAATGAGTAAACAAACAAGTCGCGTGTAAACAAACAAACCTATCACGTGTACACAATTAGGAAACAACTAGAAACTATAGAACTTTTTAGAAAATATTAATTTTATTTCGATTTGCTTGGTTTAGTACCAGATACATCAGCGAATTATATATACGTAATCTTACGTAAGATATTACGGCCCGTAATATTATGGAAATCTTACGATTGATACAGCATATTATGCAATATATTACGCTATATTACGGTAATATTACGGTTATTATTTCGAAATATTTTGAAATATATTGCAAATAAAAAAAATGCAAATTACCCCCTCTATGCAGATCAATAAACTAATGCGCGCAGAAGGTAATATTTTGATATTTTCGCATTGTTTCGCAATATTTTGCAAATTTTCGCAAATTTTTAAAATTTTTTAAAAATAAATAAACGATATACATATTCATATAATCATGCTTTTTTACAGGTTTTCGCAATATTTCGCATGGTTTCGCAATTTAATATAAAATTTTTATTTTTTTATTTATTATTATATACATTTATTCAATATACATTTTTAATTAATATTACATACTTTATTATATATTACATATTATTTTTACATTATTACAAATATTTTAAACTACTTTTGCACTATGTCGCATCTAATTCTATTACTATATACAAAAAACTAGCCCTATATACTTATTTTCGCTCACTTTACAGTTAGCTATTATCTTTGCTTCTTTGTTTTCTATCATTTTTGAAAGTATCAGAAGTCGTCATTGGAATGCGCAAGGTTTCGAATAGTTGTTGTTTTTCTCACAAAGTGCCAAAATAAAATAAATTAATAAAAAAAATTAAAAATAACCAAAAAAACAAAAACAAAAAACAAAAAAAAAATAAAGTGAAACTTGCAAGAACTTGCAAAAACTTGCGAAAACTTGTGCCATTTCTCTAAAGAAGCATTCTTGAAAATTTAAAAATTGTGGAGGTATGTTCTTGAAAGTGTCGGAAGTCGTTGTTGAAATGCGCAAGGTTTCGAAAAGTTTTGTTTTCTCCAAAGTGCCGAAATAAAATAAATTAATAAAAAAATTTTAAAAATAAACCAAAAAAACAAAAACAAAAAACACAAAACGAAAAAATAAATGAAACGAAACTTTGCAAGAACTTGCAAAAACTTGCGAAAACTTGTGAAAACTTGCGAAAACTTGCGCCTATTTCTCTAAAAAAGCGTTCTTGAAAATTTAGAAATTGCTGGTATGTGTTCTTGAAAGTGTCGAAAGTCGTAGTTGGCATGCGCAAGGTTTCGAAAAGTTTTAGTTTTTCTCGCAAAGTGCCAAAATAAAAATAAATAAAATAATTAAAAAATAAACTAAAAAAACAAAAACAAAAAACACGAAACGAAAAATAAATAAAGCGAAACCTTGCAAAAACTTGCAAAAACTGTTCGTGTTCTTGCAAATTCTGAAATTCCAAAAAAGTCGCGAAGTGCCGAAAAAGTCTGGGTTGGTTTTCTTGCAAAGTGCCAGGAAGTAAGGGTTCTGTTTTCATAAAGTGCCGAAATGAAATAAATTAATAAAAAAAATTTTAAAAATAAACAAAAAAAAACAAAAACAAAAAACATGAAATGAAAAAATAAATGAAGCGAAGCCTTGCAAGATCTTGCAAAAACTTGCAAAGACTTGCGAAAACTTGCGAAAACTTGTGACCATTTCTTCATTTCTCCAAAGAAGCGTTTTTGAAAATTTAGAAATTGCTGGGGGTGTGTTCTTGAATGTGTCAGAAGTCGTAGTTGGCATGCGCAAGGTTTCAAAAAGTAGTTGTTTTTCTTGTAAAGTACCAAAATAAAAATAAAATAAAAAAATTAAAAAATAAATAAATAAGGGCAGTGTCATTAATCACCTGATTATTTTTTATCAGAGGCCTACACCCCCTCCCTCTTCCTCAATATATAAATAGTCAGGTTCTTATATATAATTTCAACTTTTTTTACCCTCCTTTCCCCCTAAAAAATCACCTGATTTTTGTTACTCGCCTAAAATAAAATGAAAAAAACGAACGAAAACAAAAAATGAAACGAAAAGGAACGAAAGGAATGAAAAGGAATGAAAATAAAAAAGCAAAAAAAAACTTAATTATAAACAAAAGATCTAATCTGATCTTGTAGTACAGAATTTGAACATCATCAAACTATTTCGAACTATTTCGAAAAATCAGTCTAATGCGCGATCCAGGTTACGATCTACTGATCCAGCTTGGTTTCCTAGTCCTAAAATAATTGAAAGGGTTCGAAATATTTTGTAACATATTTTGAAAGGGTTCGAAATATTTCATAATATATTTCGAAATATTTCGAAATATTTCAAAATATATTACATAATATTTTGCTTATATGACGGTTCGTAAGACCTTACGTAAGATTACGCTATTATAAATTTGCTGATGTAGTATATGATATTTTAGTCAAGTTTCATATTAGATTGAAGTAGAAAATTTACAAAATAGTAGTGAGATACAAAGTATAGTAAGATTTTCAACTTAAGATGGGTTCAGTACTTAAATACAAAAACTTCTTTTTAAAAGAGCATAAAAAACAAGTACAAGATTTAAAAAAAGCGAAAACCAAAATGCTAAAGCAAGACAAACGAATTGCGAACTATAGGATTAGAGCAAGTAGAAATAGTATATATAGTAAGGAACCTTTTAGAAATATATAGTTGGATCAAGCAAAAAAAAGTTAGAAATATTGAGATTTTAAAGGAAGAGAATGAATTAATTGAAATGCAATTAGAGTTGGAAAAAAGAAATAAAAGTTTGCTAATAATAAGTAAAGTGCCAAGAGTGGAGATAGGATCTAAAACCAAAGAAAAAAGAAACTTTGATAAAGAGCTCCTTTTGGATTTGGAATGCGATACTATGGATTACAGTACAAAAGAAATCAAGGAAAGATTAAAGGAGAGAAAAGTCAGAGTCCAAAGAAAAAGACCAAGAAAGGAAGTAATCGAAGAGAGGGTATTAGTTGATGGTGTAACCAGACTAATTGAAAAAAAAGTACAAGAAGATATAGTGATTGAGAATAAAGTAGAGTGTAAACAGCATAATAATGTAAAGAGTAAGATGGATTTAGAGGAAAATATAGAAAACCTTGCTGTGCATATATCAAAGCTAGATTTGAAAGATGAAAGCTCTAGTATTGCACAAAAAGACCATAGAAGTGAGAAGTTAAATGAAACACCCACTAGTAAAACAATAGGATTTTATAAGGGAATACAACCAAGAAATATAAATATACAAGAGAAACCGACCAAAATAGTGTTTTGACCCGGGTGGGTATCACCCGGGTCACCCGCAGGAAGGTGGGTGACCCAGGTCAAGTTGTAACAGCCCGAGTGAGAACAGGTGGGTCAACCTGCGGGTGACCCATGGGTTGATCTCGGGCAGAGACCCGATACAAATTAATGCAAATTTATATTGTCTACTGGTATCAGATAGTATGCAGAATTAAGATTCTGAAAATTTCAGTAATGCCATAATGCCGTAACGTCGTAATGCTGCAATGCCGAAATGCTGCAATTCTGTAATGCCGTAATGCCGTAATGTCGCAATAACAATATTGTAATAGCGATACGTTATAATTAAGTAAATTCAGTCCAAACCGGAAACTGATGAATATGTTATTATTTGCCATATAATCATTTCATTTACATTAATTAATCGGTAACATAAAAGTTATTTGCCATATAATTATTTCATTTACATTAATTAATCGGTAGCATAAAAGTTATTTAAAGTGTATTCTGCAGCAGAATACAATAGTTATAATAAATTTTAAACACGTATGTATGCATATATAAGCCATAAATGCTGTTAACAATTACTGTATGTCATTTCCGATCAATTAGCTCGCTAAAGACGATCTCAAACAATGACTTATAAACTGGTCTAATTGTCCAAAAAAAAAATAAATCACAACGTTTAAGTCAAAATAAAACCTAGACCTAAAAACCCCTTTATTCTTAGTCATTACATATACAAAATCAATGAAGTCGACAAACAGAATTTTAATAAACTGTATTATAGCAGATAGCATTTCTGCATTACGGCATTATTGTATTACGGCTTTACGGCTTTACGGCTCACAGCCATAACCGTATTAATTTGTAAAATTAATTCTACCACTAACTATAGGTTGCACTCACCCGGGTCAAATCACTAGTCATATTAACCACCTGAAATTTTTTTTAATTGACCCAGGTGACCCGTCGGGTCACCTGAGTGGTGCCTTTTTTTGGACTACCTGTTTCCATCCGGGTGGCTTATTGTTTACCGTCGGGTGACCCAGGTGAAGATTTTTTAGATAGGTCAATTCACTAGACCAAAATTCGTTTATATTTTACTGTATAGGACATGCCATTAAAATTTGATGCAAGGCATATTAGAAGATGTTTAAGTATCTATGGTAAAACAAATATTATTTTGTGGAGTAACCAAGGAGAAACCAAGGTAGTATACTTAAGTGTTGAACCAAAAAGTGAAAAAAGAAAATTGGAGCTCATTAGTAGATGGACTATAGCTACAGAAAATGGAAAGTTAATGAGAATTAATACAGGTTTTTGTAACAGAGAAGGATTGTCAAGCAAAATTTATATAAAGTAAAAGTCAGAAATGTATCTAAAACTGCACCAGAAGCACTTTTGTTATGACAAACGAAAAAGTACAGTGTTAAATCAGTATTCATTCCAAATAATAGAAATGGAAACCCAAGGAGCTTAGTTTACTTATACTTCGCATCCAAAGAAGATATGGAAAAGACAAAAAGAATAAATCTTTTTATTATTATATATACCTCTTCTGGGTACATAATCCATATGAGGAGGAGTAATTAAGTTACAACCAGGAAATAGATAAAGGAACTGTCAGACAGGAAGATAAGAGTAGGAGATATGAAGGAAAAATTTACAAAAAAAGAAAACGGTATGAAAAATATGAACCAAGAATCAACACAAACACAAATAAGAAGAGAGAAGAATCTGCTTCTTTCTCCATACAAGCCGAAAAACAAAAACCATCTCTTAACCAAAACGAGCCTTTGAAAGAAAGTGAAAATAGGAACAAAAAATTAGTAGAAGAAAAAGGGAAAAGCTCAAAAGAAGGAAACAAGAAGACTAGAGTTGAAGAATGTAGCTTGAGAGAGATGCTTTTTGATATACAAGAAAGGCTCAAGGTATTTGAGCAAATACTTGCTCAACGCTTTTAAATTGTGGCCGCAGATGAATCAAAGAAAAGTGGCAAGACAGGTAATCCTGCTATTGTCTTGCAAGAAAATACTCAGGAGCAGGAACTTTTTAGGATGAAGTACAAACCAAAGGTTATAGAAGATTATAGCAGAATAAAGCTAGGGGCACATAATGTTAATGGGTTGAGATCAGATAGAGGAAAGTTAGTAAGATTAGCAGATTATAGTAAAGGAAAAAAATTGGACATTATTGGTATTACAGAAACGAATATAGGAGAAAAGGAAGGGAATTGGATGGAAACAAAGTATTTGGGATTTTCAAGTTAAAAGTGGCAAAAGCATTTGGGAAAAGTGATAAGATTCTTTCCATATGTACTTAAAACAGAATTCTTTTTTAAAAAAGTTGTGCTACAAATTTGGGTAGTATATCTGCTGCTAGCAAACAAAGAAATTAATAGAGAAATTCAACATACAATAATAAGAGAGACATGCAAAAATAGGATCAACACATATGTTTGCATTCTGGATGATTTTAATGCAATAAGTAGCACAAGCTTGGACACAAACAACAGTGGGCGTAAAATCAGGGGTTAGGAAAGACTTTTATAAACTGGTGTAAGAATCGAACCTTTATTAATATATGAACCTACATAAAAAAAAGTATTTATGGCAACGAGAAGAAATATCCTCAAGAATAGATTATATATGAATAGATGAAGAAATGGAGAATCTGTTAGAAGAAAGTAAGATCACAGATATAGATTTAATAACAGAAAGCAACCATAAACTAGTGTGGGCAACTATAGACACAAGCAAGATACTCAGCTATGGGAAGCTTCAACGAAGACCAAGTGAAAACCCAGTACGTAAAATCTTCCTATACCACAAAGCCTCAAAAAAAATTGGAAAAATTATGGTAGTTGCTTAGCGAAGATGCTACAAAGAGTAGATAAAGACAAAGAAAAAGAGGTGCAAAGGCAAGATAATGAACAAATAGACGCAGAGTGTGACCGTATTTGTAATGCAATACAAAAAGCAGCAGCCAAACACATACTATAGACAAAGTCAAAGAAGACAGAAGTACAATGTAAAAAAGTGATTCCAAAATGCAAATTTTACAAGGAACTAAAACTTTTGCATAGGCTGTATAATCTGAAAAAGGAAAAAAAAAGTGCTCCAATCAGTACTCTTAATTATGCAAAATTTAATAAACAAATAGAAAAATAAATAAGGAGAACGAAACACAAATACCCTCTTTGCCCTTACTGCCTAGCACATGAAACGAGGTTGATGATAAGTTGAGAAAATGGGGAAAGGTGCTAAGAAAAAAGTCAGAAGTTGAGAAAAAAAATAGAAAAGAAAAAGAGATACGTAATAGAATAGAGGCCAGATTTTGTATGATGAGTAGTAAGAAGAAGAAAATGCTAATTAGCCTATTAAACAAACCATATAGTAGGATTAAAGTAGACTGAGTTCTAAGGAATGAAACCAATCAATACCAGAATGAGGAATTAATAGTTGAAGAAGAAGAAGTCAAAGAGTATGTAGTAGAGCATTTTGAGAAACAATTCCGTGAAAGAAAGCATAAATTTAAAGAAATAAATGAAGAGTGAAGTGAAGAGTATAATGCAAAGAGCTGAATAAATTTGTCATGTTATAAAAATATTCTTGCTCCAGTTAATGAGGAGGAGTGGATAGCTGCATTGAACAAGACGCATAATAAAACAGCACCAGGAATATCTAGAATTGGGTACATTCTTTTAAAGAAAGTCACACCAAGGACAACAAAAGATTTTATCAAGCTTACAAATATGATACTGGACACAGGACAAATTGCGAAAAAATGGAAATTAGGACAACTCTTTTTGATCCCCAAAACAAGTTGCTAGGAATATAATTTGGGCTGTACGAGGCCTATTGCATTACTAGAAACCTTTAGTAAAGTGATAACAAGAATCATTCAGTTTAGACTTGACTCAGTACTAAAGAAAGAGGGAATTTTAAAAGGTGTGAACTTCGCAGGCTTATCCGGTGAGAGTACAGCAGCCCAATACATATTATGAATAACATTATAGAAGAAGCGGTAGAAGAAAGAAAGGAATTATGGATCGTTTTCCAAAATATGAAAAAAGCTTTCGACTTAGTTAGCATCGTTGCACTGGAAAAAGCACTAGAGCGTATTTGCTTTCCAAGAAAGATGATAGACTTTATATTAAACATTTATAAGAACAGGGAAATTAGTATCATAACAGAACATGGAAATACTAGGTTTTTCAAAGCAAAGAATGGAATAGATCAAAGGGAGGTGCTTTCGCCCTATATAGAATCCAAAACGAAAAGTTGGATTACAAAATGCAATTGAACAGTATGGGTGCAAATAGAAACTATGAAGTAGAAAAAGAAGAGGTACAAGTTGGTGTCTTAGCTTATGCAGATGACACAACTTGGGTAACAGGAAGTCAAGTAGACATGCAGCGAACACTTGATATAGCAAAAGAGTTTACTACTTAAACAACATTGAAATTATTCCCAGTAAAACTGAGTTAGTCGTGGTGTGTCCAAAAGGAAAAAGTTGCAAAAAAGAACACTCTGTAATTATTGGAAACCCTCCTATAAGAGTATTGGCTAAAAACCCAAAAGAGACAGCACGTTTTTTGAGAGTATAGATCTTGGTTTTGGACCAACAGAAAGCTGATATAGTGAGAGCAAAGAAAGAAGTCAACCAAATAGTAGGACTCTTAAAATACAAGAAAATGTCCCTTGCCCAGATTATTTATATAAACAATGCCATACTCCTTCCAGCCCTGGAGTATAGACTGATGGTTTCATGCTCATCAAAAAAACAATGTAAAAAAATACAGCAGCCAATTTTGTGTTTAGCCAAATGGAAAATGGCATTACCTTCAATGGCAGCAAATACAATACAGATATGCTAAATTTTAAAGGTCTATGGAATTGTTTTACGGAACTTCACATTACAGAACTACTAATAAGATTAAATGAAGGAGGTAATGTGAAAAAGACAACAGTAACAAGACTCAGGCAAGGGCAAAGAAAATTAGATACAATAAAATACCTGTTGACGAATCAGGACCTACTGCGTAAGAGAGGGTACAAAGTCAAAAATCTGGAGTTAAAAGTGCTACAACAAGCAGCTCAGTTAGACATTTTCATTGAGAGTAACAGTTTTACAGAGAGCTGAGATCTTAATCTAGTTAACATGCAGAATGATTACGCGATTGCAACAATACTAGAAAGTAGTCAAATACATTACGAGACTACCAGTGCAAGCACTTTGGGTTTATATTTAACTTCTCAATTGTTGCAAGAGGATGGAGCAACAATGTGCACATGGAAGCAAATCAAAGCAGCTCTCGGTATCAATTTGCATGGAAAAGTATCAAATTGGTTCAAGGTGATTGAGGATGAAATGATCGAGCATAGTGGTACCAGAAAAGTAAGATCTAAATATATAGTACTAGTTCCAAATCAAAATAGCTTTATCTCTTGCCTAATTAGAGTAGAGCCTGATAAAAGGAAAAGAAAATGTGTTCTATGGAAAGAAGGAGCTAACAAAGAACCAGAAATTGGATGAGTCAAGAAAAAAAGCAAGAAAAAATGTTGAAATAGAAAAATATATGGAAGTGGATATAGAAACAGAAAATGAAAAGTACACCGTTTTAAAACCAGATAGTAACTCAAATAATATTACTAACAAACGTACAATTTTAGGTAATATAACAAATTTGGTTAAGAAAACGGTACGGGGTGTCCAATCGCTATTTAAGGTACAAACTCTAGGAAATGGTTTTACGGAAAGGAAAAGTAAAGAAAACGCTCCAATAAGAGAGATTCAAGCAATAAGAAGTAGAGAAGAGATTTTAGTAGAATGTAAGAGCTGGGAAAAATGCTATATAGATAGGATTGTCAGAGATGTAGAAATGAGATATTGGTTAGAAGGAATTTTGAAACAGAAGTTTAATCTAAACAATATAGTATATTATACTAAAGGCTTACTCGGAACAGAGAAGGTAGAAAATTTGATAAGAATGGGTTGCGGAATTGTTCAGGTAAATGAGGAGGGTCAATGTATTAGACAGATAGCTTTTTCAACTGAAAAGTGATTTTCTTCAACACAGGCTAAACTTGTCGCAATTTTAGTTGCTCTGTTAATAACGCCAAATGAAAAAAGCATAAAAATTAGAACGGACAGCAAGGTAGCGATATTGGCAATCCAAAAGGGTCTCAAAACAGAAAGTACAAGAAAATGGATAAAGATTAAAAATGTTGGTTTAGTGGTATCGGTAGTCAGCCTAATAAGAACAAAGAAACTTAAAGTTCACTGGGTTAAAGTTAAAGGTCACTCAGGAGAAATCTTTAACGAAGTAGCTGATAGAAAAGCCAAGGAAGGAGCTAATAGTCAAAAGCACTTTGTACTAAGTGCAGATATTATAAAAGAAGTCAAGATAAGGTGTAAATAGAATAAGGAGCCAATCGAAAAACCAATTCGCTCCTTTGTTTATGCTTACAAGATTGGTTAACAAAGCAGAATGGACCTTTACACACACAAAGAACAATGCAACTCATCAGGAACGCACCAAGCTCCAACATTGGCCAACCTTCTACAAAATTACTAAAAGTAGTATAAGGGTACAAAACTATACAACAGAAGAAAACACATTACAGCTCTTCGAACTTAAGTGTATTAACAACCTGCTACTAGTGCTAGTGGTCTTAAACAAAAGAAAACCTAATGTATATTACAGTACTACATCAGCAAATTATATATACGAAATCTTTCGAAAGAAATTGCATGCCGAAATCTTTCAAAAGAATTGCAATTGACGCGAAATCTTTCGAAAGAATCGCAATCTTTCGAAAGATTTCAGTATGCATTTCTTTTGAAATATTTCGAAAGAAATTTCGAAATACTTCGAAATGTATTGCGAAATATTGCGAAATAGGGCAAATAAAAACAATGCAACCCTGTACCTAATTATCCCCCTTCAGGAACACAGGAGGCAATATTTTGCATACAATCGCAATATTTCGCAATATTTCGCAAAATTTTCAAAATTTTTTAAAAAAATAAGTAAACGATATACATATTTATATAATCACGCTTTTGCAAATTTTTGAACGTTTTTATAGGTTTTCGCATTGTTTCGTATTGTTTCTCAATTTAATATAAAATTTTATATTTTTTTATTTATTATTATACATTATATATTATAAATTTATTTTAAATTAAATATATATACATTTTTATTCAATATTATATATTTTATTATATATTATTATACATATATTATACAAAAAAAAAAAAAAAAGAAAAAAAAAGATGAAACCAAAAAAAAAACAAAAAAAACAAAAATAAAAATGAAAAAAACAGTATTTAAAATACTTTCGCACTTTGTCGCATATAATCCCATATTTTCGCTCACCCCCAGTTAGCTATTGTTTCGCTTCTTTGTTTTAACTATCGTTTCGCTTCCTCTATTTCTTTTGTTTTGGCTATCATATTCGTTTCACTCTTGCCCCAAATCTCCATTTCGAAAGCCTTCGCAAAATGCTGAAAAAGTCCGGGTTGGTTTCTTGCAAAGTACCAGGAAGTAAGAGTTGTGTTCTCGCAAAGTGCCGGCATAAAATAAATTAATAAAAAAAATATAAAAAAAACAAAAACAAAAAGTGTCAAACGAAAAAATAAATATAACGAAACCTTGCGAAAACTTGCGAAACCTTGCAAAAACTTGCAAAACCTTTCGAAAACTTGCGAAAACTTGCGCCTAACTAAAACAAAAAATATAAGCAAACTGAATAAAAAAAAATAAAGGAAGCCCCAAATCTCCATTTCGAAAGCCTTCTCAGAATGCTGAAAAAGTCCGGTTGGTTTCTTGCAAAGTACCAGGAAGTAAAAGTTGTGTTCTCACAAAGTGCCAGAATAAAATAAATTAATAAAAAAAAATATAAAAAAAAAACAAAACCAAAAAGTGTCAACTGAAAAAATAAATATAATGAAACCTTGCGAAAACTTGTGAAACCTTGCGAAAATTTGCGAAAACTTGCGCCTAACTAAATCATTTCTCTAAAGTAGTGTTCTTGGAAATTGCTAGAGAAATTAGTTGTTCGTTCTTGTAGCATGTCGAAAGTCTGAGTTGGCTTGCAAAGTCAATTTGGCATTTTCGCGTTGTGCCGAAAAGTATTTGGTTTTCTTGCAAAGGGTTTGTAAAGTGTGAAAAAAATTAAAAAAATAAATAAATAAAAAAAAAGAAAAAACAAAACGAAAACAAAAAAACAAAACGAAACTAAAAAAACAATGTAAAACAAAGCGAAGGGAAAAAAAACAATGTAAAAGTGTATAGAAGATCTAATTTATAAACAAAATATCTGATCTGATCTTGTAATACAGTAGATTAATTTCAATACATCATACAATATTTTGAAGTATTTCGAAAATATAGTCCAATGCGTCCTTGGCATGACCCAGGTTACATATCTACTGATCCAGCCTATCTAGCCAGTTCTAAAATATTTCGAATTATTTCGATTACAAAATATTTCGAAAAATATTTCGAATCTACTTTCGAAATATTTCAAACCTATTTTCGAAATATTTCGAAACCTAAATATTTCGAAATATATTTCGAAATATTTCAAAATATATTGCGATATGCGAAATCTTTCAAAAGATTTTGCAGTAACGCAAGATCTTTCGAAAGATTTCGGTACTATAAATTTGCTGATGTACCTGTATAGTTTGCAAAGAGAAGAACGAAACAGTAGAGCACCTCGTAAGCTGCAAAGTATCGATAAACCTACTTAGAGATCTTGAAGAATGTGCAGTAAAAGTAAGTCTACGAAAGTCAGAAAACATAAAAGAAATAGAAAGAAAAATAGAAGAGGCTCTAGTAATTTTAGGAAATGGCAGTACAGAGGATGAGTTAAGAAGAAGAGAGCATTGAATAAGGGGCCTGATAACAACAGAAGACTACGAAGAATTGAGACCACTTTTCAAGTCAAACAAACAAACCATAAGCTTCTTGGTTACTTTGTAGAAAAAATAGATAGAGCTTATATATAGAAGAGTATGGATCCCTAGATGTAAGTTAATAAAAGAGTAAGAGGAGGAACTAAATATCACAGTAAAGGAAAAACGTAGTAATAGGCAGAAGAGAAAAAAAAGAAGCAAGAAAGAAAACAAGAAAGGAAAAGAAAACTCGCCACGAAAAGCACAGAACATAGAAAAAGAGAAGAAACAAGAAAAAGAGGTCGTTGAATTTGAGGTTTGGAAGATAGTTAAAGTAGAGGTAGCTCGTTGGATCAACAGTAGCGAGCGAGCTAGTTGGTGGAAAAAATAGTTGGTAGTTATGATAAGCTGTGAAAACCATCCTGTGAAGTATTATACAACTTAGAACAAAGTGGTATAGTACGAGAAAAATCTCACTATAGCAGGTCACACATAAGTATTCTCTGAATAACCGGGTGAGCTAATATTTGTAATTTAGGTTATAGAAAGATAGTTTTTCTTTTTATATAATTTTTGTTATTATGTTAAGATAATACAATCTCTAATAAAGTATTGGCATGACTGCTGAATTAAAAAAAAAAAAATAATAATTTATCATGATTTGTAATACTTTCAATACAGTCAACTATACTATAATATCCTTCATCAATATACAATGATGAAGGTTCTAGTTCAATCCTTTTGACTCTTGAAATTTTAAAAATCATTTATTTAAAAAATTAATTCGTCAGTAATATTTCTATTTCATCTAAATTTTAAAAAATAGAAGTTTTAAAGTTATCAAACTATACTTACAAATAGCTATACTAATTTAGCTTGTAACTTTTCGTCATTTTAAAACACCTGCAATGTCTTATAGCAAGACCAAACAAGGAATTTAGAACGAAAAGAATTAGTAGTTTAATGAGTATATTTTTTTAAATAATAAAAAATTGGGATTAGAGCGTAGTGTGAGATCCAAGTTTGAATTTTTTTAAAGCGCCATGTTACGAGAGATCATTGCATTATATACCAGGACACAAGCAAAAACTCTGGCTAACTCAATCTGTACCTGAAGATAGTGTTTGAGAGTTAGAGTATTACCTAGGGGTTAGTAAAATTACAGGGGGCCAACTCAAATGTTACACAAGTTTAATTGTAATACAAAAATTGTCATTTTTATAAAAATTATATAAAATTTATAAGGGAGACTGGGGTATTGTGACGAAGTGGGGTATTCTGACGAATTTGAAATATCATGTGATCCAGTGATTCAAACCGGACGATTTTGGTACCATTCGACTCCTCTCAATTAGAGGATTCGAATGGTATAAAAATTACCCGATTAGTACCTGGTTAGGAACACAAGGTCGAAGAAATGCGGTATTATGACGAATAGGGTATTATGATGAACCAACAACCATGCATTGTAACGAAGCACACACACTTGAGTGCTGCAAAAAAAAACTAGTAATAACATGTCATGGCTCTTTTTAAGCTAAAAACAAAAAAAA